>JARFNZ010126394.1:0-11700 GCA_031763405.1 Balanus nubilus
CCCCCCCCCCCCCCCCCCCCCCCCCCCCCCCCCCCCCCCCCCCCCCCCCCCCCCCCCCCCCCCCCCCCCCCCCACCTGGGAGACACATTCCTCCAACTTTTTACTTGTAAAATTACGCCTATAGGCGTCGCATGGGAAGAATTGATTTCAGGAGGACACCGCCCCTTCCGCCTCCTACCCAGCCTTCGGAGCGTGGCGTAGTCCTTGGTCGTCGTGACATTGTTTTCATGTTACATTAAAACGTCTTTTGACAGATAAACTGTGTCCTAAAATATAACTAAACCAAAATTCCCGTATATGTCAAAATTTGCATCACAGACAAAAACCTTCGAAAATATTACAAAATGTAAACCAAAGATAGAATCTTCTATTATCTGCCATCTCTCATTTTCAATCAGAGATTGATTATTATGTATGTCCAAACTAAAACAATTTGGAGTCACATGCATGCTCTACTCTTAATCAAAATACTCGTATGCCAGGGAAAAACGAGGGAAAGAATCGGTACGTAGCAGCATAACGGTAAGCGTAAGACGACGCATAGCGGTAAGCGTAAATTTAGCCGGTACACCGGAATTTTCTCATGTGAATGTTCGCAAGATAACAACAAAACCATGCCGTAAATATAACAAATTCTGTCCACGAATCTGTCCGATCAAGAACGGTACTGTTTCAAAGTTCAACAAATATTTACTCCTGGCGATAAGCGCTAAGTTTGCCCTTCATTCAACCAAATCCCTGGGAGCAATACCCGTCTCAGCCACGTGCACTGCCATGAGATATTAGCTCAAACGGTCCAGCAAACAGTGGACCATAAGGCAGTGCTGCAGGTACACAAGCTCTAACGATGATGAATAGTTGAGTTTAAGGGCACCACGATTGCATGGGCCGGGCTATGTGGCACCCTACAGAGATTCGACCAAGATTACTAGACCAAGGTTCCGACTGCTTCAGGCAACTTCAACTCATGAAGTAAGCGGCTACACAAAGAGACCTTTGTCCGGTGACTGCCGGAATGCTCCCCACGACCGCGTCACCTGCGACCATCGGGAAATGCCGGCCCGTCCTCTGAGGTCCTGTGGCGTCCTGTGGGTCCTGTGGGGTCCTATGGCGTCCTGTGGGGTCCTGTGGGGTACTGAGGGTACGTGTACGGGTACGTGTACGGGTACGTGTACGGGTACGTGTACGGGTACGTGTACGGGTACGGGTACGGGTACGTGTGCGGTTACGGGTACGTGTACGTGTACGGGTAAGGGAACGGGTACGGGTACGGGTACGGATACGGGTACGGGTACGGGTACGGGTACGTGTCGGAGCAGGGGAGGACGGACAATTAGCCGCGGGCGCCTCAGTCTCTGATGCAGGCGAACTGGGAGAGACTCTGGCGGAGCAGGGTAGAGAGACGGGCGCCGGACGGGAAGGTCGACCCTGATGGACGGTGGCACTGCTGGGTAGAAGTCCGACACGCTGTAGGTGACCACTATCAGGGAGGGAGGAGGGGACGGGAGAAAGGAAGGTGGGGACAACGCCATGCGGTCACCGTAGCAGCTTGCTATCCCGGGCCGCGCGGCCATTCAGCCCCCGCAAATTTCGACGAACTACCTGCAGCCCTCTCAACGTATCCTAGGTAGGTGAAAGTACCCAGCCGAACCCTCCACTAATCGATAAGGAATCCCCACCACCCACTACCTCTACACCCACCATCATGACTTCACCCCCCCCCCCCTCCCTCCCGGCTCATCCAGGCCGACCTAGCACCGTTCACCCGGCCGGCCGGCCGCCGTCACAGCCGAACCAACCCTGCAATCAAACCTGCACAGCACACACCGCCACCAGCGACCGTGGCGGCGGCTGGCGGCTGGCGGCTGGCGGCCGCCCGCTGGCCGCCCGGTCGGCCGGTCGGTCGTTCCCAGTACTCAGCCGGGGTGCTACCCAGACTCTCGAGGCTCGGCCGCCGCGCCGCCGCCCCGGTCGAGCGGGCTCCCTTTCCGAGAACGACGGCCAGGGCCACCTGCCGGCGACGCCGCTGCCATCTGTCGGCCGCGGCGGGAACTAATCGCGGGCGGCGGCGAGCGGCCGGCGCTGAAGGTGCGAATCCGATGAATGGTTTATCCAGCGCTGGTTTGATGCGTTTGATTTGTTCTAGGCGTTCAGTAGGCGCACGGACCAAAAACTTTCGATCTTCACTATAATTGTCTTACATATGACTTACTAGCCGCCTGCCAGCTTATCTTTAACTTGACCAAATATTCCACAAACCGACCGCGCAACAACCATTTACTGGCAGTTTATTGTCGAAAGCTGGACGTGTCGAAAAGATCCCCAGCCGCTGACGTCATCAGTTGACCTGCTTTTCAGCTGCCACCGCCAGCGGCGGGTCAGCGTGGCCTCAGAGGCAGAGAGTGGGCTCAGAACGGCTCGTAAACGAACTGCTAGCGGAGGCGAACGACAGCCGCGATGACTTGCATAGCGTGGACCGAACAAAGCATGAGAACGTGTTGAAAATGAGCCGGCTGCATCCTCTGACTGATTGACTCCTTTCACGCAATGGCATGTCAAAGAAAAAATAGAAGAAAATCTTCTAAATCAAATGGACATTC
Organism: Balanus nubilus; assembly: GCA_031763405.1. Classification (NCBI taxonomy): domain Eukaryota; kingdom Metazoa; phylum Arthropoda; class Thecostraca; order Balanomorpha; family Balanidae; genus Balanus; species Balanus nubilus. The sequence goes on from JARFNZ010126394.1 coordinate 2,601, forward strand.
CTACACAGACTGGCTCGCTCCGAATGTTTGGCTTTAAATAAATAAACACCATCGCATTCCTTGGACTGTTTGACACCATAAATTCAAATCATACCAGCTAAGAAGCCAGTCTTTGTCATTCTCATGCACCATGCCTCACCCCCCCCCCCCAACCCACTCCCACCAGCGGAGCCGCTCCCTTCAACCCCCGCGGTGCAAAGGTATGACTCAGAGGTTGAGACAAGGCATGTATGTATGGATAAGCCACTCGAGTTCCCTGTACGGAGAGGGGCGACCCTCACGTTGACTCCAATTGGATCGATAACAGAGTCAGTAGAGTCAATCAGGGAGAGTCAGTCGAGAGAAATACCCAGAAGAGTCAGAGAAGTCAGTCAGTGGTCAGAGTTAGTAGTCAGTAGAGACTAGAGTCAGGCAATAGAGTCGCAGTAGAGTAGGAGTCCGGGGCGTCAAACTGCCGACCCGTAGAGTGACTCGTCCAACAGTCCCCAGCCGTTATGTCCGTACGGTGGACGCGTTACGAAACAGCAGCTGTCAGATTGTTCGAGGTAGGTGGCCGCCGGCGTTACCGGGTATGACGCGCGACAGCGGGCCGAATCACCGTTAGTCGGCTCGCTGAAGTGTGATCAGACCCACCGCATGCACGCAGCAAGTGTGTTCGTGAATGCGCGATCGATGAATAATGTAAAGAACACGTGTTCTTTATCTTTACACTTGGTAGAGGGGAAGACTGTAAAATAAAATCGTCATGTTGATTGTTAATCGGGGTTTGAGGACGCGACGACTGCTGGGGTCAATTTGCGCCCAATTTTCGCCCGTAAAACATAAAACAACTGCGTCATATTGATGTAATTAATTTGCAGAAGACATCGAAGTTACGTCATATGCCACACTTGTTGATATATGGGATACTATTAGAAGATAGTTCACATATTGCGACGCCTTTGAAGCGATAATAAGTAACGAAATCGATCAACTATCCAGACATGCGGTCTTGACGAAGCCACTGAAATCAACGCGACGATAAACCCAACCACAACTCGACCGCGCTTCAACAACCAAGCCCTATCACTCGGCGCGCTTACAAGCGTTTCCGAGGAAATCCGCGCATGGTTTGCAAAGGGTTTGTTTGTGCTAAAATGCATATTTCATCACGTTGCAATCGCTGATGCAAGGATCAACACCGTGCGCCACAGCGGTCTCCGTGAAATGTTGACGCAGCTGCTTGGCGGTTGTCGGCGAGGGGGGGTGGGGGGGGGGGAGGGGGAGTAATTGGCGTCTGAGCGGAAGAGTGAATTATGGATGGCGTTTCCGTGGAAACTAAACACTGCACTTACAGGCAGCGATCAAAGCAGGTGATAACGGAGAAGGCATCAACAGTAGCATTCAATGTAAAGCAGTGCCGTTGGCAAGAACAAAATAAGTTACAACTTTTCTTAATATTGGTTTATTGCTGTAATTCTCATTATAGCTGGTGAATCTGAGGTGGTCTAACCCATTGATGTGGAAGGGTTATTAAACTAACGCCAAGCAGTGCATGCATACTCCTTCAGAGAAAATTACTAATCTGCACGGATGAATATCGGGAGAAAAACTAACCACGGGAAGAGGGGACACGAGCGAGAAGCTTCTAATTAATGAACAAACGGGGGACTGCTTAAACTTGTTAGCTTTGCTCTCACCATAATCTCAATAATGGATAGCTGTGAGTAGATGGAAAATATTAATGATATAATTTTGGAAGATGGCATATATGATGGAAATAAGATTTATCGCTTTTTGCATAAATACACATGTTGTTTGATAGTTATACGGTTCTCGCATCTCGGCATCTTTAACAAGAATACTCCGTGACTTCATGTGGATGAAATGCTCGAATCCAGAGCTGCCTGCCGCAATTTAATGCTTTACGGCTCATGTTATCGTTTAAAGGGACATTGTCACCTAAAATGCAAAATTTGACAGGTGATAAAACCAGTTTCCCCTGTTCAACCGCTCCAGTCCGTTTCAAAAACTTCGCCCTCAATCGTCTGCAACCTTCATTCAAAGGTCGATTTTTGGCACTAGTTTTAGAAAAACCGTAGGCACTTTTCCTAACTTAACATACTCTGGAATGACTGGAATCGCACTGTCACTACATGACATTTGAAGGAAAAGTTGAATTAGGATTTTGGTGTGTACCAACAAAAGAATGTTATCATCGTGTTTTCTGATCAAAGTCTATTCTCAATTATTATTTAGTCAAGCACAATCCTCTCTTTATCTTTCGAAAAACATGAATCAACACGACTCGCAGATGCTATGGCTAAGTTAAGTCGCAATGCCCCTTACCGTGTCGTCGGATTCCGCCCGTCTTTGGTCCATCCTGAATTCTGGAACTTCGAAGGTATCTACTACACCGCCTACAACTATGTTCTGTTACTATTTGTTCCCGAAGACGGAGTAAACAAGAACAATGGATTATTTCGTCGTTACGCGAGACAAATTGAAATCCACATGAAGAGAACAGAAGTTAGAAACCAAAGACTGTGGTTTGCATGGTCAAGTGGTCATTCAATTCGACTAGCATGCATGTTCGGCAGCACCTTGTCTTTGGCCGAGAAGGCCGACCGAAGTCCCATGGAGAAGCTGCCCTTGCCGTGTTCGTCTAATTGATAGGGCGATAAGGACAAAGAGTGTGCTAAAATCGGGGACGCTACTCGTATACTAGCCCTCGACATTCCAGCCCCTCCGACACTGCTACAGGAAGCCGTTTTATTAGCTAGTTCTTCGGTTATCCACAGCAAACAACGCTGTTGAAATGCTAAATGTGAAATGTGATTTTCCGTTTTCTTTCTTCGATTCCGATGTATGAAGGGGTGAAATATATAATTTATACGAACTTGAAGCTCCATTATTGTTTTTAAGCATGCCGATGAGGTAAGAAGCCACGGAGTTTCGATATCTTGATTAACGTTTATAACCTACATCCAGTGCTGTTCCACTGAGGCCTCGAGGCTGGAAGAAATAGTTCTTAGCATATTTGTTTGCCATTCAACTTCTTCAGTGAACTGTATTGAATAAAGTGCAGTTCCCTGCAGGGTGCAGCATATCTAAGTCAGAATATGAGCAAATATTGGACAATTTAACTTCCTTTTTTAACATTTCCAAAAGGTATTTAATAATTTCACTCATTTGTATCACTGCAATACAAAGAAAAACGTTTCACAATATCACAGAAGTGATAGAAGGACCACACAAGGACACATGGAAGCGACAGAAAGTTAAGCACTGTTCAACTTCTTCACGGTCTGCACGACCGTACAATATCGTGAGATATCGTTCGAAACCGGCCGGCCGCGGCAGGCGCAAAACTCGCTCGAATCACCGGTCCTCATATCCACCGTAAGTTGTCGTAAACAATCAGCTGACTGCGCTCACGTTATTGGCCGATATTTCCCCATATCGCCCGATATTGTACCATATTGTACCACATCTTACCACCCCATATTGTACGGTGGATGTGGGGACCGCCCATTAGATTACATCACCGCCGCGCCGTTGATACCACCGTAAACGGTGACTAGTCAATCACGCTGAGCCGACGGACGCTGTTTTACGACGCCACGACTGTCCGAACTGTGCGGAAAGCACATCCACCAGGTGGATTCGGGGAGGAGGAGGGGGAGGGGGGAGGGGGGGGGGGGTGAGTCGAGTGGCGACCAGTGTCCCCAGCCGATTGGGTAAACTGCCGCCGGACAGCGCGTGTGTTGAGCCGCCGCTCACAGCTCCCCGGCGATCCCGGGTGCGTGCCGAGGCCGTGGCTGCGTGACCGGTCACAACGGGGTCAGCGCGGCACCGGCAGGGCCGCCATCGACCACCTGCTGCCGGCTGATGGTCCGATGCCGTGAAGACATCACAATATACCGATGAATGACGCTATCGGGTCACCATAGCGGCGTCTATTTACCCAGAACCGGTGCTGCTGTGTGTGGATGTCGGCGGCTGGCAAATGTCGCCGCCTTCTCGGAGTTCGCCCGGTTTCGTGGCCATTGGATGATTGGTATTCCGGAAAATGTGGGCGAATGCCACGAAAGGCGCCGACATTGTTTTTATATAGAACACATCGTTGAATGAAATTACGGTGTGTTCTTGATTTGGCAAAGTTCAGTGAATATGTATTGCATGCCTATTCTGACAAACACCAAAATGGTAGAGCACAGCGTTTCTCACCTGACAACGCCCTAATGATAGTGTGTCGCGTCTCTCACCTCACTGACAAACCCCTGTGAGAATGTATCGTGTCTCTTACCTGACGAATCCCAGTGAGATTGTGTCGTGCTTTGATGTCCGCTCGGCGAGCCGCCTGGGAGCTGACCATTTCTCCCTCGGCACCAGGTACACGTGAAGGTCAGCCATCTGAAACGCATAATCCACGTAGCTATCTTACTGAACAGATACCGGCTTACTTTGTCACAATGAGGTGAAGTGCCTTTATGTCGTTAAAATTAGCGACAATCATCGATGAATGAACTGATCGCTAGTTGTTACTACAACAGATCTAGGACATACACCATCACATTCGTTGACTAGTATTTGTCAAATTACTTCCCATACATTATGAGCCGTCTCAGAATTTAGCTAGACAAAGTTTTTTTGGTTGTTGTTAATAGAGTCTTGGACTGTGCCATGGTGTACTGTCACAGGGCGTGACGACTGACAAATTGTGTCTAGCGTGTCAGACGCTTGGCGAAAGCTGTGAATAGTGAAAATAATGGCATAGCTAGTGCACAATAGAGGCGTCACCTGCGCAATAGCCGACGTTGCAGAGAAAAATAGGTAGATGGTCATACGTTGAAAAAAAGGCGCAGAGGGAAAACTGCAACAGGTGCAACACATTCACAGACTTGGATACTGCACAAGCCTAAGCCGTGCAGACTCTGATGAAAACTAAGTAAGTCAGATATTGCTGCAGGTATTGTCAGATTGTGACAATACCATGGTATTGGTATTGTCATTTGGTATTATCATTTGGTATTGCCATTTGGTATTGTCAGACCAAAAAGGCTATTGAACCACCTTAACATTGTCATGGCAACCAGACGTCCATTATTGCTGCATTATGTTAGCGACAGTGTTTTTGCGCGTTTACCTGGCGTGGTGCCATTACCATTCAGCTTAAGCCAGCCATTCCACGGAACAGTGTGACAAGTAAGAAAACAGTTAGGCATGCTTCTACCATTGCAACAACTGCAACCATACTAAGAACGCACACACACACATACGCACACACATAATGCATCGATTAGCTTGAATTTGTTGATCAGGAAAAGCCACAATCCTATTACAAGGAATTGCCTTGCATCGACCAGCTTCCACTGTTTGTATCGGGAAAAATAAGACCTATCATAACAGCACACCCAAAAAGGTCGCTCCTTTAAGGATAATTTGTGGATCAGCTTCGCGCGAAAGCGTATTATATAGCGTGCGAGTAACCAATCGACACGCTGCCTTGTTTATATACAGGCAATCGTACAGACGCCTAGCCTGTCCTCCGTCGCCATAAAAATAAATACTGCGTGATGTGATGATCCAATAGAGCCCGATGGAAGCCGATATTAGCTCAGATATCTGAGCAGACAGCCGGGTACAGTAACAGGACATTTAATATTGTGTGCGACAACTTAGGCACGCAGCACCATAAAACATTATCATGTAAAACAGGATAGGATGGCGATCATTGCTGCATTATTGTCGTTGAGTGGTCTCATCAAAAATAGGCAAGAGCAGAAGGGAAATAAAATAGAATCGTGCCACAGGATCGCAGTAGAAATTACTCATATTGATTAGGCGGAATAGCCATAGCAATGCACATTTAATTGTAGCATGTATGGAAAGTGTAATGCGAAAAGCTCTTCAACTTCTACGAAAACAACGTTTAAATCCTTTAGTGCTCACTGAATGTAAGCCATTTGAATGACACAATTATCTTTGTATGACCTCCTTACAAGATTATGATTAAGCTTTAAGTAAACTTATGTATTATTTTATTTTAATTTTCGGCCACGGGCTATGATCACATATAATACCAAAGAAATAATATCATACTAATCTTTGGTATTATATGTGATCATGGCCCGTGGCCGAAAATTCATATAAGATAATACATAAGTTTACTAAAATCTTAATAATCATTTTGTAAGGAGTTCATACAAACATAATTCTGTCGTTCTATGAAAACTCCTTAACCATTCACGCAGCCTGAATTAAAGATGGGTTCAAACCGTACACATGGTACCTAAGCGATCGTGCCATGTATGCTATATAAAACATTAACCTCGTTAAATTGTTGCCATTTAAGCATACAATGACAATGACAAATGCAAAATTATTCAAACCTAGCTCCTCATCAAATATCAAACAGCGGCAGAAACCAGGGATGCAGAGTCGAAGCTGAAGTCGGAGTCGGTCGGAATCGGCAGCTTCGGCTGGAGTCAGAGTCGGAGTCGGATTCGCCAAAATCTTGCCGACTCCTACTCTGGCGTGCAGTCGCAGGCGACTTGTTGTCAATTGGCGATTATTTTGGTCGATGGAATATTCGTCCTCCTATGGACATTATTTTTTCGGCCGTTTTGAAAGAAAAAACCCTATGAAAAGCAAAAAAGAATGAGCGGAAAAAACAGCATGTAGTTTAGGCATTTATTTAGCAGCAGATTTTCATCTGAAGATATGTTAATACTTGTGATTTGTATCTTTATCGCGCTCGTTCGTCAATAAGCTTCGAATAATTCCATGACGATTGGGTTTAGTCTTATTCAAAATATGATCTTAGTTCAAATGCCAAGGGGACTCGCGGCAGCAGCCACAGCGTAAGACGAGAGCTCGAACGATCCGGGGCTGAAGGCCAGTTTCTGGGAGCTGTGCTGGTGGCTTGCAGCCTTTACCGGCGACGGCTGCCTTACTGCCTTTAGTGAGCTCACCGCTTGGTGCCCGTTTCGCGGAATTTGTCGCCATGAAGCCGGCAGGCGCTGCTGGGCTGAATGCGCGTTCGACAAGTGGCGCCCGTGCTCGAGCGGCGTAGCACTGTTGCTGAATAAGTAAATGTTGTTCAGAATAAAAACAAACGAAAAAATAATAAAATGAGTGACGTAGCAGATATCGTTATCTAGCATGTTGTTAGAGACCGGATCTCGGTCGGAGTCGTAACCGGAGCCGGAGCCGGAGCCGGAGTTGGAGTCGGAGTCGGAGCTGATTTTCTCAGGCCGGAGTCGGAGTCGGAGTTGGAGCTGCTAAAATTTGTTGGAGTTGTGTCGACTCCGCAGCCCCGCCAGAAACTATGACGCAACAGAAACTATGACTATGACTCCGCATTCAACAGAAACTATGTTTTAGAAAGGCCTTGGCAATTCCTGCACATCAGCCAATGACATGTAGTGACCATGTGCATAATGGGCATAGTGATCATGCTCGGCATAATTAATGCCCCGATGTCCTGTCTGTGCCCATTGACATTGCCCGGTGTCTGTGTCGCCGACACCTGGCGTGTCCAGTCCCAGGTCGGCCGATTACTAATCACCCCGGGGCAGTCCCCGGCATCGCGGCACTGACGACATGGCACCGCCACACCGGAAGCCGTTAACCTCGGCCGGCAGAGGCCCCAGGGAGCTGCCCTGGGGCAGACCGCAGCCGGGGGCAGTGCCTGGCACCACTCGGCCACCGTCGCCCCTCCGGCGACCTTGGCCAGGGCGGCGGCGGCGGCGGGGGCGGGGGCGGGGGCGGCGCGGGGTGATTACAATAGTCGCCCGCCGATTTGTAGCACTCTGTCCCCGCGCGGCGGACCGTGGCGCCGTGTTAATGTCCTATCAAATGGGCGCCCCAGGCGCGTCTGAAGATGGCCCCAGTTTGGAAGTAGCCGGCTGTAATGGGCGAGATACAGCGCCGGATGACGCATCGCCTATAAACGGCGAGTTGGCCGCTGAATTAGGGTCACAACATAGAACGGGCTGACATGTCTGGGTCATTGCTAATGGCGCCATAACACGACACGCATGCCGTGATAACTTGGACGATTATTAGTTGTGATTCGCTGAAAAAAAACACCAAAGGTCCGATGTTTATTGATGCTGCTGAAGTTGGAGTTAGCTTTGTATAACGTGAAATTGTTTGTGGAACGATAATAACACGATGTTGTAGATAAAACTATCAAAGAAGGCATCGTATGGAAGGCATGGTAAGGCGTTAAGGCATGGCCAGTGCTCACTATTCAGCTAAGATGTCTCTGAATGCAAGACGTGTCCGGGACAATAGCATTTTTTCATTGAAGAAAATGCTGCAAGCTTGTCAGCGCTCGAAAATGCATTCAAAATTGATCCCAACACGCGCCCTGTAGAGGGTCTCAAAACTTAGCGCCCTGAAGGGAGAAACAGAATCTGCATGGTCTCAGCTCCTATAAGAACTATAAAAAATAGTGCGTAGGTAGGAGCTATGGAGAACTCTTTTCTGTAAAAAAAAATCGTGAGCCCCGGTCAATAACGTCAAGGTCAAATGAGGTCGAACACACCGAAATTTTACACATTTGGACCTGAATATCAGACCTACAGATATTTAACATTAGCTCCGAAACTTTTAAAGCTAGGAGGAAGCCGAAAAAGAAATTGCAAACTTTGTAAATTTCCTATGACATTTTTGTTGTTAAATTGAGCCGGGAGATCAATAGTTTAGGCTCCAGAGATCATCAAATGTCAGGGGACTTTCCTACGAAAAGTTTTTTCGCGAATTTATTTTGAATAAATTAATGTTAGGGCAATAATTTTAGCACCATCGTGTTTCTATCGTCGATGACCTTCAAAGCGGTGACCGAACTAGGCATGTTTCATATCAGTCGATGCGCCTTGATGACACAAAACTGGAGGGGACACATTTCAAAGGACCTGGTTGTTCTGTTTTACCTGTCCACCCGACCTATCTAAGATCAGCTCCGGGGAGCGGACGACTTAAACGATTTAGGTCGGTAAGTTACGTTATGCCGATAACTAATTTATGTGAACCCGGTGTCGGTTTATGCTTTGTTGCAGTGGCGCAACCGGGGGGGGGGGGGGGCAAAGGGGTCAGTTGACCCCCCCGA
>JARFNZ010126405.1:0-11700 GCA_031763405.1 Balanus nubilus
AGAGCGGTAATTGCTTTTAGTGAGCTCTAGCTTTGAGCTTTCTAGATCTTTCTAATAATTGCATATTTATTATTTTTACCAAAAGAAGTGTTTGTTTTAAATAAAAAGTAAACTAATAGCTTTCCCGTAGTTTGGTTTATGTTCTTATTGATGTGTATTTCATAATTTACTTACGTTTACAGAAAATACAATTAGAAACACAAACAACACCAGGTGCCGATATAGCGTGGGAATGACAAAAAGCCTTTTTAGTAGACGGCGCCAACTGCGTAAAATAGGTGGCGCTAGTATCGAAAACAATTTTCTTGGCAATCGAAGAAAAACTGTTCTCGCCTCACCAATATCGACATTGGTGTGCTGCGACATGCCTGGAAATTCATTATTAATCCACCTGCCAAGGAAAAACTATGTATCAGTTGATTCCAAGAGATTCACCCCCTCGATGACGCATCCTATTGTTTGTCAGATGTGGGCTCAGATGAATGCTCTTCAGATTTCGAAGTCCCAATATGTAGTTTTTAGTTAACTTATGATTGTTTTTATCCGTTTTATTCCAATATGATCTGGTTTTAACTTTTCATACTTATCACAACTTGCTTTTCAAAACTGGGAGCAAAAGTCTCTGGTTTAACCCTATTTCCCGCGGGCGGCCAGAAAACCGATTTCACGCGTGGAGGAGGGGCGGGGGGCAGAATCTGCCCCCCCCCCCGAAAGATCTCGAGATCTAACAGACCGATTTTGATAAAACAGACACCATTCGATGAGCCATGGTAAGATCTCTCTATGCGAGCAAAAAAAATCATTTTTGGCCAAAAATAAGGGGCTGGGGGCCAAAAATAGCCAGTTTTCGGGTGTCTTTTGAAGCGCTATTGTACTCACGTTTTTCAACCGATCTTTATATACAAAACGGTTTTGAGATTCTAACATATAGGCCTTTAACGTGCTAGAACATAACTTTTAAAAAAATCAAATATAGGCGTATTCAGGGGAATCAATGGGGAATTTCTGGGAATTTTTCGGGTTTATCTGGGGATTTTTTTCCATTCAAATTTTGTGTTTGCTTAGCACGATATGTTATATCATGCTTGGAGTGCTAAATATCCTGATATTAGAGGTTAGATTTGATATTGCGCATAGGCGGATCCAAGTATGTCGCACGTGGGGCACGACCCGACCGCACTAGTGAATATCGCCTTCTCCCATTTTGTGTACCCGAGTACGCCTCTAGCCAAAACATGTGCAATCGCTAGTATTTTGCATGTAGATTGCTAGGAAGATGCATTTGACGCCTTTATTCTGCCGTATGACACCCAAGAAGCAAGCAATCACATGGATTTAGTTCAAAACCGTTCCGCCGTGACAGAGTACCTCCCCAAAACGAGGCCCTGGCGCCGTTTCTGCCAAACCGATTTTTCTGAAATTTTAACGCAACACTCCTCATATTTAATTCTAGGAAAACTCCCAAAGTTTCGTGACGCTACTCCGAATGGTTTAGGAGTGGCAATCGGAAAACCATTGGTGGGGGGTCAGAATCTGCCCGCCGCGGGAAATAGGGTTAAGTCCACGAAGTTATACCAATTTTTGTGTACCTTAGGGATACTGCTAGGGCTTAGAGTCCTCTGTGGCAGAGCACCAAACTACCACTCGATGAAGTCCTGCTCCAGCTCCTGCCATCAACCTCTGTTGCTGGAGCTGCCCTGTCAAGTGACATGAGAGGAGAAAGGTGACCGGCCGCTGTCACCTTGCATTCCGATTTCTGAAATCTGAAGAATGTTGCTGTTGCATGATTCAAGAATACAGTTTTGAGTTACATGTACCTGGGTTGTGTGTAGGGGGGAGGGGGACATCCCGCGCGGCCTTACGCCATTTCCGGGGAGATATATTTCAATCTGTGATTTCTTGTGGAGGGGCTGGAGCAGACAGGAGGGGGCATGGGGGTGCCCCCCAGGCCTCCTCAGAGCCTAGGAGTAAATCAGGAGGCCATCCCCGAAACCGGCAGCCCGGGCCTCGAACCCTCGACTTTCTGCGTGGTAATGGGGGGGGGGGGGGGGACGGCTCTACGACATATGTACCTTGACAAAATATGTTGTCATGAACATGGGTATGATGTATTGTCCGATACCAATGAAATATCAAGTTTGTCATTCTTTCCAGATGGAATTGATGTGGAGATATGCCTGTCCTGCTGACGCCTCTGTAGTAAAGATGTTGGTGTTAGGAAGAATGCCATTCATGTATCATGCTAAGTTAAAGTGGTATCTCAGCAGCAGTGTGATCCTGATTTTCTATAGTGGCACATTTGACTATACATTGTTGTTATTTTTTAGTCATGATAACTCCTGTCATGGTCCCTTTTGTTGCCAGAGCGAGAGGATGTCAACCGCCAGCCGCATGATGCGGCCGCTGCGATCGACCTGGGGCTTGAGCGCGAGAGGCTAGCGTTCATCGCGGCAAGGCATCAATATAGGGGGTAGCGACACCAGGCGATTTGTTTACATTGCCGTGTGACGTCACTGGGTCCGGCCGTCCGGCAGCGTCAGGGCGGCCGGTCGGACCCGGCGACGTCACGCAGCCCCTCCATCTGTGCGACTCTTCCCTGAGCACTCGCAGGCTGTCGATCTCACTTCCCCACCAACACCAGAGGCAAACAGCGGCGGGTCAGAGTGCCTCTCACCTCACCGCCCCACCAGGGGCTGACAGCGGCGGGTCGGAGTGTCGCTCTCACCTCACCGCCCCACCAGGGGCTGACAGCGGCGGGTCGGAGTGTCGCTCTCACCTCACCGCCTCCACCAGAGGCAGGTCAGAGTGCCGCTCTCACCTCACTACCAGGGGCAGACAGCTGCGAGTCAGAGTGCTGTTCTCACCTCACCGCCGCCACCAGGGTCAGGCAGCTGCGGGTCCGAGTGACGTTTTCACCTCACCGTCAACACCAGAGGACATATAGCAGCGGTGAGGTCTTGTTCAGGGCGTCTTCGTCGCTCGGACAAGCAAGCCGTCACTTCGCCATAACGGTACGTATTGAAGTTTTGTACCGAAAAGCATTACACGATGTAGACAATGCATTATTACATTGTTTTAAAGCGCTAAGCACTGTTTTAAAGCATTGTTTTAGATGATGGTGGAGGGCATGATCTCCAGTCAACAGCATGAGGACTGAGGAGATGTGCCGTATGTGGCGCCTGATATCCTGCATGATATCCTGCAGCCATTGGTTAATTACCTAGGTTTTAGTGTTTTGTCAGGAAGTTAAATCAAAATATTGAAAGTTGACGACAAAAAGCCGTAAATGATGAAACTCATCTGCATTTTAGTTTTTGTCAGTTTTTGCCAGTAGGTGGCATCAACTAGTTTATGCCAGTCAGTTTATGCCGTGGTAAAAAAACGGTTAATACCACCTAGTGGCATAAACATGCCGACCCTGATTTGGTATTTGGTAAGATCAAAGAAACGGGTGCACCGAGGAAAGTCGTGGATGGAGGAATAGCCCAATTACACATGACATCCATTTACCTGAAGTTAGTTCTGTCTTTGGTCAGGTCTTCCATTTCCATTCCACAACCTGCTTGATTTATTTTTGCTATACAAACAAATGTGGCGTAATCGGTCTCTTCCTTCGCTAGTTGAAAATGGTGGTTTGTTGCATTTTTGCTAACCTCAGCGCATGACAAGGATTTTGCACACGTTATTTGCACTTGGTATTACCCTGAGCTTTGCGCTGGGGTTGGTGGGGCAGCGTGGATCATAAATGGTTTTTGTCTTCGCCTTGCATATTGTTTTTTTTTCTTACTGGCTGACCACCACCGTCCATATTTCTCTGCACAATATTTTTCATGCATATTTTATTTCATGTCTCCCTTGTGCAATTTGTTATGGTATGAAGAGTTGGTGTCTGGAGATCTGCCTGATAACACTGCTTGCTGTTACACCAATGATGGTGTGAGAGGTCTGGGAAAACTCCCGCACAATGTTACGAAGATAAAGATAAAACCAGAATTCAAACTCTAATAGATGCAAGAGGAATGTGATCGACCTTGGGTGTGGGGGTGCAGTGTAAAGCCTCTGATCGTGGGACTTGCCACGAGAGGCGAGAAAACCTAATATAAACTGGCACTCGGCCAAGAAAAGGGGAAATACATATCTGACCAAACCTTCAACTGAAAGACGTAGAATTTCAGCACTGGGGGTTATTAGAAAGTAAAGTAGCTCAAGTCATAACGGATGAGCAAAACAAAGCGCAAAGCACAAGACGCAAGAGGCAAAATACGGGAGAATAAGAGAACGGAAAACGCGCAGATAGTGACAACTCGGTAACAGAAATATAAATGAAAATCGCGAATACGTAACAGATCACAAGCAAATAAAGGAAAAACTGGTTAGAAATAAAACACAAAAGACAAAAACAAATATCATGCGAAACTAATTAATATAAGGACTTTAAGTTATTATTTACGTTAGCGAAAATGATTCTGGCTGTACTGACTAACAAAATTACTTAAACAAAATAGACCATAGGCAAAAATGACGCACGTCGACGAAGAAACAAAAACACTAAAACGCTGCCAAAGCAAAACCACCACAATGGCCTTGCCATGCCGACTTTGCACTGTTTTTTTTTACGATTGCCTACTTTTGGTTAAACTGTCTAGAAGTTTTTTGGTTTGTTTTATGGAACACCTTGCTTTATGTGCTTGGTTTGGCTTTGCGGATTGTCCATCGCCATATGCCTAGTCCACACAGCTACCCTATTTTACATAGGTTTTTTGCCCTGTCCTCATTACCAACATTGCAATGTGGGTTGCGGCGCAGGAGGGATCACAAATGGTTTCCGTCCTTACTTTGCATATTTTTTGTCTACTCGCTGGCTTTCTGTGGACTGATTGATGGTACATACACACTACCACCGATGTTGCGTTTGCTTCGCACTGTGCCTTTTCTGATCATCGTCTGACCACACACAGCTGTCCGTTTGTGCAGTGTTTTGGTTTTCTTTGCTTATTACAAAAAGCGTGCTCCGTGGATTTCATCTCAGACCATCCCCTAGGTTTTCAAATCCAATGTCATGTTTCACCTGTTCCAGCTCTTGTCGGCTCTCGTCCCCACATCTATCTCTCCGAACATCGGTCACATCGGTCTCCGAACATCCCAACATCACATCGGTCTCTGCCAACGACCTGCCTGCCAGTGTCCGGTAGCGTTGGCGTTTCAACACCCTTTTATCAATCTCGTCAATGTGCTTACTGCCCAACGAGGTTGAGCCGACTGTCGATGGTTAGACCCATGAAGGTCGAGTAGTTCTTGTTGAGCTGGTCGTCTCTGAAGGTCATGGTCGGCATGGCCTCCCCGTCAACATTCCTGGCGTCCAGCGAGAACATCGTGTAGGCGCATTTGCTCAGGCTTGCCTTGAGTTTCCGCCGCTCCAGTCAACGGGCGACGCTGTCCACCTCAAGACTGACTTGAAGTCGCTCCACTCACGCCCGAGGTGAATGGCCCGTAGCCATGAGAGCGGTGTCGTCGGCTTAGAGGAAGCACCCGATCTATTTACGCAGGTCTCCGTCCAGGTCGCTGCTGTAGATCGGCCACAGTGCCTCCGTGATGTGATGTCCCTTACTTCGTTCGCAGCTTGCTTTGCGAAGCGTTATCGTGTACTGTCAACTCGTACTTTTTCATGCCACCAATGGCATGAAAAAGTATGAGGGAGGGAGGGAATCCTGCTAAAGTGAAACCCTGCGAGTAGTTTGGATATAGATACCTATAGGCACTAGTTTTGGCAAGTGGACATTCCGTAACCAGATGAACATTCCAACCGGATGGACCAGTATAATAAATTTTAAGAAAGAAGCAGCAATTCATTCCAGCCAAGACTGCATTTTGACTGACCAATTTTATTTCTGTACCAGGACGACGATTCCGTACAATTATACCATACCTCAATAGCAACTACACAGCATGTCTTTATGGTAATGCTTGTTAAATTGCAATGTAACTTCAAGCACCCAGTTTTATTTGATCAGTTTCGTTTCGTTTCGTATCGTAATTGCGTTGCTTGCCACCCGACGTAACGGCATAATCTACCACGCGAATAAAGCGTAAATCTGCACTTGCGCTTTTTTTGTTGCGATGTTAGATGTACTTGCGTTTTCTTTACTTGGAAAAGTAAATTTTTCTGACAAAAGTCAAGGGAAGAAAACCTGCGGATTTATATTAAAACAAATGGAGTAGGCCAGACCAGAGTTTCAGCTCATTGAGACGATTAAAGTGGTATAAGTTTTCATTTGGTACAGCCGTTGGAATGAAAGTTACAGCCAAAAACAAAAATCGCTCTCATTAAAAGTTCCTCAAATGTACTTGCTCTTTATTTGTGTTGCACGGCAGCTCTGCTCTTCCAGCGTGAATGTGGCCAAGAGACGGTGCTGCATAAAGGCACTGCCGGTTGCCTTCTTAAGTTTGAACTCGTGGTTTATACTCGTGTTTGGAAACCCCAACATTGTCTGTACTCAGGGTACAATGGAAACCCCTCTACGTCGGAGTCGGGCTACACCTGATTCACAGGGCGATCCTGCGCCACCTCTCCATAACATAACATTACCATAACACCGCTACCGCTATTTCCTATCATATTGTCAACTAACGTTTGTTTTCAGTTTAGAACAAAATAAAGAGCATATTCGTAATCAGCATAATATTCTGCATCTTATGGATGATCTTTTTATCATTTTTCATCAATTTAATATTTCACCAATCTCATAATTTTTCTTCAGTGCCATGTTTCATAGTTTTGCTCGTTTTTTTCGGTAGGAAAAGAAGCTGAAGTCCTTTTGCGCAGAAGACACTCTTATATAACCTATCATACCTTAGAAACCATAAAACCTTAACTGTATACCTTAGATTTACCTTCTATATTGAGAGCAACCCTTTTCCTCTGCAATGACCCTCTTGGTCGACGAATTCCGGAAAAATAGGATGAAGGATCAGGATGAAGGTGCTCTTTCGCGAAACCTGTACCCTGGTTTGCGCCTGGACACCAGACGGTATATAAAGGACTCCCTGGCGCCAGTCGCCCCATTTGCTCGCTGACTGGCGAAGGGTCGACACGCTCCGCTCCCTGCCACTCTACCCTTCATGTCTTGTCTATTATTGAAGTCACTTTCGTTTTCGGGCTGTATTTCCTCCATTTTTAAAGTTAATGTCATTCTGAAGAGAAAAAAAAACATGTAGACAAAAGCATCGAAACGACCTGTCCATTCTTTTGGGTCATCTTTCTTTGTTCTTATTTTCGCCTTGGCTTTCAGCTTTCTTCGTCATTTTTTTATTTATTGATCATGAAAAAGATTATGTAGTATTGATCATGAAAAACATTATGTAGCTGTTAACACCTGGATATTACGAACTAACAACTTTGAGCCGACTATTCTCATTCATTCTACGAGTCAATTGCTTTACTTTCGACATGGTTCGACCAGTTGACGCTCCTCGGTCGAGGTCTAATATGACACCTTCACCGCCGCCTCCACCGACTCTACCAAGCCTGATTCATGCTCACGACCACGATTCAAACTATACCGCCCTCTAAATACTCCGATTCCGATGATGGGTTTGACCATTATCCCGGAATCCAACACTCATCCTACATGCCGACCAATGCGTCAGGTCGCGCCTCCATTGACTCGGGCCTTCAGGGCACCAGTGCCATGACGTTGGACTCTCGACACGGTTTAAACCACGACAACGGACAGCCTGGATGTCGATGGCTGCGCCGAGTCCCAGTCCCACGATGTGCCGGCCACAGACGCTTGTTTCTGCGGTGTTTCGTCAGCTGGATGGTGACACCACGGGACCAGTCATGTTCTGGTCCTCTCGGCAAGGCTGCCAGTGGCAACGTACACCGCCTTCCATCAGCAGCTTCCGGCCGGTGAGCAGCCAAGTTCCAGTGCTGCCGAATGCAATATTCAGAGCTGAGCACCGACCAGTAGCTGCTGTACACCCTGACCAAGGCCGTGCAGACCGGCCATATCTACGAGCAGGACGCAAACAGAAAAATCGGACCAGTAAACCATGCCAGGTATGTTCCAAAGCTTAATATTATACTCCTTTGATTTTGTTTTAAATAGAGTTGTTTTCTTTCCCTTCCAATGAATTCGAGGTCTATCCCGTTATGTTTCGGCCCATTTACCCACTATTACCTTCGGTTAACACCAATCGTTTATCGATGATATCGTATATCATCGATGATATCGTATATCATCGATGATATCGTATATCATCGATGATATCGTATATCATCGATGATATCGAAGCAAGCCTACATTTGTGGTCCCTAGGTGGCTGACCCTGCGCAACACTACTGCGCTTGTACACCACCTAGCTAAAGCAGATATTAAATACCTGATGATGCACTACATCCCCATGTGGTTTCACATCCGACTGCACAGCGGCTGCGAGAGTGGTTCCAAGAACCCTATGTGTAGCGTGGAGTTGCTGAGGCTCCTGCCCAAGAGACTGCAAGACAGCATTCGCCCAGTCTTGCAGCGGAACGCGTACTGGGTGCAACCGGAGGCGGTCTTTTCCTTGCCATGGTCGCTGACTCGGATCCAGGAGTGCGAGACCAAGCGGTGACAACAATAATTCAGTGCCGTCAGCAGCCGTTGCATCAGAACGCCCGACCATTCATGCTCCCGTCAGTCAACTTCGCGGCCGAGAAGTACACCGAGCTACTGGACTGGGAAGCAGAGCTCATCACAGAGCCGCCACTAACGATGGACCTCAGTGACGCACAGCTGGATGACGTCAGGAACGCGCCACTGGTTGTGTCCTCGTACCCAGTTCACACTGTCGCTGTGGAGAGTGCTGTTAAGGAGTCACGGAGGTAGCAGGCACCGTAGTCGGGGAGACGCAGCGTCATGGTTGGATCTGTAACAGACTGTCACCGTGAGAAGGTGCCGGCGGTCAGAAGAAAAATTATTCAAGAACAGTCTGGCTAGATTCTAGATTAGACCACTCACAACGCCGTGTAGGTACTTATCGTTCCTGAAAGAGTTAATTTCGGTCGCACTTATACTGCTTCGAGCAAACGTGCATCGCCATCGCAGTAGCGTTAACGAACATAGACCGTCAACTCGGTATATCATATTTCATATTGATCCCTATCTCGCGCTTCGCTACCCATTACCGAGCCAGATCGGGTAGTCCATCTGAAAATCCGATCCAAATAAACTATTCATATCAGGGAAGAGGAGTCAATATATTTAAATCTGTTATCGATCTCTATGGTGAGAAGTGGTTTCCTCCTTCCTATTATAACCGACATTCTTATATATTTCACTGATGCGTACGTCCCTGTAAAGGTAATTGTCTCTTGAATATATAGACATGCATCTCGCTGTTATTTTCTTCCTGAAAGAGCAGACTCGAACATCAGCGGCTGACGGAAGTTCCACCACTCGCCGCTTAGGGCACTGGGGTCGCCAGTGTTGAAGAATAGGAGAAACTTGAAATGCTCGGCGCAGGATAGTCATAAAAGATGGACAGATTTTAATGACGCATTGTTTCCACGCATGCTGCGCGTGATAATATCGGCGGGAGAGTTTGATCCGGAAAAAAGGTATCCTAGTGACACGCCACGTCCATTACTGCTGCTGGAAGTGCAGTTTAAGGACATTGCGACGTGGGCGGCGCCTGGCACCGACGAGCTCCGGTCATGCTCGTGCGGAGCTCTAAGACCGGGGGGAAGTACGGCCTAAAAATGTCCATCAGACGACGCCTCTCCCGCGTGGACGCCCACAGGTCGGAGGACCGAATACCGGTTTGTATTAGTTTTTTTTTTATAATAGCCCTATAACGGGTGTGCACCTTTTCACAAAATGGGTGTGACCAAGTCAACGGTCTATGCGATTATTAGAGCCCCAGAAACAAGGGGGAATGCCCAATATATCAGCGTGGGGAAGACGTGTCTACCAGTGGGTCAAAATGCCCCTCCAAAAAAGACGCGCACTGGTTAGTGCCGCTCGCTACCGCGTTGGTGTATCCTTGCGTATTCTGGCCCGCCGCTTTGGGATTTCACCCAGCTACGTAAAGAAAATCCTGACTCAAGAAGGATTCGGGTATCGGAAAAGATGCAAGGCCCCAACAGCCATTTCGCGGCAACAGAAGACCCAGAAGACTCGCATCCGGAAACTGACGAGAGGTACGCTCAGTTCACAGAGGAATCTTGAGGTGGTCATGGATGACGAGTTATACCAGAGCTTCTACGCTGGTCCGGGAGGAGACGTCGCAGAGCATGTCAAAAATCGACCCGTCGGGAAGTTTCCACGGAAGCTCCTGGTCTGGGTGACCATTTCCGCGAGGGATCTCGAGGCCGGTCATCTGCCCCAGTCGCGTAAATGTCCGGATAAGTGTACCAGGAGCAGTGCCTGAAGAAGGTGCTCTTCCATTACTTAGAGCACCACTACCCTCGCGAAGGATGTGTTCTGGCCAGACCTCGCAGCCTCCCATTACGCGCGTGAAACGCTGGATCTGCTGGAGAGTGCGCACGTGAAGTTTGCCCCCCGCGAGGAGAACCCACCAAATGTGCCGAAACTGCGCCCAATTGAAGACTTCTGCGGGCTAATGAAGCAAGAGGTGTATAAAGGAGGGTGGGAAGCGAAGAGCGACACCGAGCTAAAGAACAGGATCCGCCGCATTCTTCGACAAATGGACCCGGAGGTGCCGCGCAAGATTATTGCGGAGGTGCCCCAGCGTGTGCGGGCTGCAGACCTGGACGTCAGCAGCGCCTTCCACTAGTGTGTGCTGTCGACATTGTTGTGAGCATGGCTTGTGCAGTTACATACTGCTGTGTGAAAATACACCGAAATTATAAGCGCTTGAACTTAGTGTAGAAAGTAAGTGCACACCCGTTAATAATAACTGGACTGGCCTTCTGGATACGGTAAAGGCACTGAATTCCTTCACACCTGAGAGGTCAAAGCATACCTTATCTTTCACTACATCTAGAATTCCCACTTGATGATCCGCCGTATACGTAAGGCAGCTGCCTCACAGCTGCAGCCGTCGGGCGCGGTCGCACCGTCACATTAAAGTGGTGAACGCCCGGCAAACCGTCCACCACCGGCATTCAGTTGGCCGGCGGCTGGATACTGGTCTGTCTTGCTAGTCCGTAGTCTAAAGTGTGTCCACTCTGAATCAAGGTACTTAAAATGCAACATTAACATATTCAAATATTGCGTGATAGATGCATTCAAGCGCGTAACATTTTGAAATGTGTGTCGCGGAGCGACACACATTTGTCGCGGAGCAGACAGAAAAACATTGCTTTTCTTATAGCATGTACTCATCCGATCAAAGATAGACTGGGCCAGTTTCGTTTACGATAGCGCCTGCGCCTCGAATAGGCGGACCTCGAATAGACACAGTTCACCACGCCGCGGTTCGTATCGCCACAGCGCCTTTCAAACCTCGCCTATTGCTGGCATCCACGCAATGTTACTTCAGTGCAATGTGCGCAATCACGTCTCATCACTGATCTTCATGTTACCTAGAACTTCAGTCAATAATAAAATATCAAATATTGATAACATATCTTTGGGTACGTTCGGTATCTGGAAAAAATTCCTGGGATAATCATGAAATGCATTCAACTACGGCAACGTAGAACATATTTTATGATCCAGGATGACAATTCAACATCTTGCAGATCCAATGCACAGG
>JARFNZ010126416.1:0-11700 GCA_031763405.1 Balanus nubilus
CCCCACCCCCCCCGCCCCCCCCCCCCCCCCCCCCCCCCCCCCCCCCCCCCCCGACAGTGCGGTGCTGCGGAGGTCCTGCCGTCCGCCTGGCCGCGTAGTTACCCACCCCCACGCTGCTCCGAACAACGGGACATCCATCACTGTCGTGCCACTTCCGAACCGCGTGTCTCCCGCGTCTCCTCGTGTCTCCTGTGTCTCCTCGTGTCTCCGCCGTCGTGACCATGAGCTGCTCCCGACCGCCGTCTCCCGCTATGCCATTGTCTCCGGCTCAGTCTCTGTCTCCGGCTCAGTCTCTCTAGGCTTCGCTGTCTCTGGCTTGGCCTCGTCTTTATCTCTGCTATTGACCCAGTCTCATCCTCTGTCTCTGGCCCTTACCTTCTCTGTGCCTAGGGTTGCCCCTTATTCATTTAGCCCTCCATGCTTCGCTGTCTCTGGCGCAGTCTTTCATTCCCTCTGCTCTATCCGCATACTCCTCCCCTCCACAAACCACCTCCACCTGGCTATCGACCTTTCCCATCCTATCGATTCGTCTGTCTCACTGTGCGTCACACCCATCCGGTGGATACCAGAGAACCCGATGAGAGCGTATGTTTACATATCTGCCACCATGTTCGCTCCAACCCTCACCAGACGGTCCGGCCGGCCCGTCATGACTCCTTCTTCCTCTCTGACTCACCGGGGCCGGTGCGGCGGACATCTGGCGTCCCTGCGGCGGCTGACTGACACCCCACCCTCTCCGCTGCTCTGCGCAGACGCTGGAGGCTGCCGGCGAGGATCGACGGCACAGTGCGGCGCCGGCGGCCATCGAGGCCGCCCCCGCCCCCGCCCAGCCGCCGCCCGAACAGCTGGCCGTGCTCGGCGAGGAGCGGCACCACTGGCAGCAGGTGAGGCGGTCGCTGGTCGTGTTGGGTAGGAGTGTGGTGATAGTGGATGAGGTGCGACGTGCGTGCGACGATCCGGTCATGGCAGCTGTGACGCCTGCGTGGCTCGTCACGGCGCTTCGTGACCGCTGCGTTACCGCTGTGACCGCCCGTGACCCGCCCGTTACACATCCGTGGCTCACCCGCGACCCGTGCGTGACCTGAGTGGGAGCGTTGCGACAGGTCACTCTGCGACCTTCCATTGTGGCTGGGGGGAGGGAGGGAGGGGCTCACAGCAGTGTTGTGCCACGTCGTCCATCACACAGCTGCCTCCGTCGCTGCCGCCGCTGCCGCCGCAGATGGCCGGAGGCCGTCCCTGCAGCAGTGGCCACGGTGTTGCAGGAATAGCCGCGACGTGTGAGCAGTCCGCAGATCGTTCCGCGCTCCGAGGGGCGGCTGTGGTCGCCGCAGGGATCGACGGGCCTGCCGGCCGGCTGAGTCGACCTTGCGCGGTCATATTGATCCTGTCTGCCGTGGACCGCTGGCCATGGGGGAGGGGAGGGGAGGAGGGGGAGGGGAGGGGTGTAACTGACGGTCCAGTCAAGACGGTGAGCTCAGTCGTGCCCAACCCAAGCTGGGAGGTCCGACTGCACGCGCGGAGCCAAAGTGTGCCACGTTAGGTTTTTGTGACGCCTTTTACGCCGAGCAAACAAAGGGCATTTGCAATGGAGGCGTCGTGATGCCGCGCGTGCAAAAAGCCGGGAGGGTAGAGAGGTGTTTGGGCACGGAGGGATTTGCGGGGAAGGTGAGTAGCCGTTTTGTTTGGCGTTGGCGTGAGTGTGATAAGAAGCGTGGCTTGTTAGCTTGTTGGTATGAATGGGATCAGCAACCGAAACGTGACGGGGTGTTTGTTTTAAATGAACCGGTTTGCGACTCTAGCATTTTCTGTCGGTGTTGATGTGTTTGCGTGCTTCTTGAGACGGGATGATTTGTTGTTTGTTGCTTGTAGTCCTTGTGCATGTTACTCTGTCGACTGTTTGACATGTTATCAGAAGCAACTATGTTTCCATAGAACACTTGCGCAATGCGCAAACAAATATCCGTTCTACCAAGTTGACTCATTCTTTAATAATTGCAGTCGCGTTCGTTAGACGGTACCTATTTGTACCAAATTTGGAGGCGAAAACCCGGGCACCTTGACACCACTATCATCGTTCGTGACTCACACATTCCCTACCCGCTGACGAGGTGCGAGGGAGACCAAATTTCATCTTCTCTGAACGCTGCGGTGGGACGTGAATCACGCATCTTTCTGGAGACAGTCCACCAACCGGCTACCGCAAACCCCCTCCGCTGGCCCGCGCTCTCTCCGTAGGTCTGGCATGGGCACATCAGCCATGAGACAACAATGGTGTAAGCGGATACCATATATATCCAATTTATCTGTGTGGATGCCGCCATACATCCCCGCAGCGAAACGAGGCCTCTCCACAGCGAAGCGGTGCGCTTGACGAAACGAAACGACCAGCCATTTTTGTCGGCCGGCTGGGTAAATGCGCGAGCGAGCATTACACATTCATGCTTGCATGCGCCGAACTGTGGGGTCAGGCGTGTGTTACGCCATGGTTGGGGGCCAAGCGCCTTGCTTCGAGTTATATTCCCTGTGATTTACCCTGCGGGAGGGAGAAAAGTGAACCAATGTCGTGAGAAAACGTCCGCCAAATCGCTTATGTGTGGTTTGTCAGTTGGTCGTGGGGCAGGTTTCGAGGTATCGGTGTCATTTGCTCGGTGGTACTTTCGTTTTGCTCATAATTTTCCCTGACCTCGCCGACTCGAAGACGCGCCCGCCGCCCAGGGTATTCAGCGAACGGTTAAAACGCTATTACAATTAGAAAGTCGCGTTTTCGCTGACAGCCGATAGGATGGTTACTGTTTTCCTGTGGTTTGTGGTAGGTCTACGACAACCCCAGAAACCCACTTATAACGGGCCCTGCAAACCGAGTTTTCGTATATTGAAGAATACAGGTGCATATTTGTTCGTTACCATTAGCATTCACAGACCGCTCTTAACAAACGTAGAACCCATTATGTATTGCACGTGAATAGCTAAAATTATACAAAAACTCGAGTCACTGAAATTCATCCGATTCAGCTGTCGGTATTTATGCAGTTTGATACGGTTATTTTCTGTGATAAACGAATCATTGACAGTGGAAATAGTTAGACCATGGTATAAACTTTTTTCTTAGTATCTGGTGACCTCATACTAGCCTCGGAGGCATAACCTTGACCGACTCTTGTGTAAGTTACCCGTGATCCGACCAACCACATTCTCGTTACTCCTGATCAAAATACGTCCGAACAATGATGAATAACCAACACGAAATAAATAATTCATTCGTGGTGTCGTTTTACATCTACATTTCATTTCCACTGACAGGCACGTATCTTTCCATTTCGCAGAAGATCGCGGAGCTACAGAACACCATTCTTCAGCTGGAGGCCGCTCTTGAGGCTGCCAGTCAACAGCTGACGCCAGCCACCGACTCCAAGCCTTCAACATCACCACCTCCACCCCTAACCTCCGGCCACCAACGCCAACCATCGGGCAACTCCGAGTCGGAGCTCTCAGACTACCACAGCGACTCCAACGACGGTCGGTCGGCCCGCCGCAGCCCGACCGACAGCACCGGCTGCCTCTGCGGCGGCCGCCTTTCCCGGCCGCTCACCTCGCCCGACCATCCCCCACTGCAGGAGAGCGGCATCTTCGACGTCGATGTCGACGAGAAGGCCGTGCAGACCGAGGTGCAGGAGAGCGAGGTGTCGATGCGAGAGCTGATCGACCTGACCAGCGAGATCGCGAGGCTGACCAGTGTGCAGGAGAAGCTGGAGAGGTCGCCGCTGCCGATCGCGGCCCGTATCAGACACGCCGACTTGGAGAGAGCAGAGGAGGCGAGCGAGAGA
Organism: Balanus nubilus; assembly: GCA_031763405.1. Classification (NCBI taxonomy): domain Eukaryota; kingdom Metazoa; phylum Arthropoda; class Thecostraca; order Balanomorpha; family Balanidae; genus Balanus; species Balanus nubilus. The sequence continues at coordinate 3,825 of JARFNZ010126416.1, forward strand.
GTGGCGGAGGCGGAGGAGACGTCGGTGCCGGCGCCGAGGACAGTGCAGGTTTGTGCCGAGTCGCAGACGGACTACGTGCACGATCAGCTGCTCTGTGACTATAGAGACATGTGTGAACGTTATGAGAAGGTCAAGAAGACGTACGATGCCGTGCAGGACGAGAAAAATGAACTGGAGGAGGCGGAGAACGACGCCCGACTCATGGTCCAAAGGTGGGTCTCAACTGCTCCCATCCTGCAGCGATCCCCTTTCCAAATACCCTCGGCAATCAGGTGACTGATATGCTCCAATATATAAGCCGCTTTGTGAAGATATACAGCAGTAGATAGCCATGCCTGGTTCTTTACGCCTTACCCTGTATAATTGACCACGAACTGGAAACGATCTTTTCGTATGTTGCATCCGATGAGCCTCGTAAGCATTGCCCAATGCATAAATTAACATCATAACTGTGTTGTGCAATGCGTATATACGCAAATATTTCAACAACTTGGTTTACAACATCGTACAGTGGGCGAAACTATCCGCATCCAGTTGAGAGTACGTCCTGAGTTTAATCCCTTCAGGTATATTTGGCACTCATCTGTTTTGTTTTTTGTTTAATTATGTTTCGCATTTGATCGTTACCAATTCACTCCTGGAACTCAGAGGTGTGAGTAAGTACGGAATCCTGACGTTCGTTCTTTACCGTGATATAACTGTTCTAATATCTCTGGTCTTCCTTTACAGATTAGAGATGAAGATTTTCGCATCCAACGAGGTGGAGAAGATGCTGAGCTCCGACCTGGCCGACGAGCAGGAGCGGTGTCAGCAGCTGCAGCGACAGCTCAACAGCGTCAAGCTGAAGCACCAGGCCGACATGAAGGCGCGCCAGGCGCAGGCGGCCGAGCTGCCGGCGCAGATGACGGAGCGCGTGCAACAGCTGGAGCGGGAGGTGGAGCAGCTGACCCAGCGGCTGCAGGAGGCGGCGCAGCGGGCACCTGCCGAGGACCGCGAGCAGCAGACGGAGGCCACAGAGGGCGCCTGGCAGCTGTGGCGGGCCACGGAGGAGTCCAGCACCGACACCGTGTCATCAGGAGAGACAGGAGCGTCCTCCAGCGACGCGACCCTGCCGCCGGCGACCCCCAGCAGCGTCACCAATACGGAGTCACTCACCCGGCGGCTCGACCAGGCCTGGAGCTTCAACGACAGCGGGGTGGGAGAGGAGCTGTCGAGAGCTTCGGCGCCGGAGAGCGAGGTGGCGCCCTCTGAGAAGGTGGCGCCTCCGGTTACCGTGGCGCCATCTGTCTCGCGGCCAGCCAAGCGGCCGCGGACGGAGGCAGAGGGGTCAGAGGAGGAGGAGGACTCAGCCACTCTGTCTTCAGACGTCACCATGTGCACCGAATGCATCAAACGTCTGGGAGAGGCCGAGACAATGGAATCGCCCAAGAACTCGCTTGACTCGAACCTGTCTGAGCGTGAGAGCTACTACTCAGAGTGCATTCAGGAGCTGGAGACGCAGAAGTCTGAGCTGCGGAAGCGCTGGGAGGAGGAGAAGACGTCCATGCTGAAGCAGGTGGAGGACACGTGCCAGGAGAGCTGCGAGCTGAAACGGAAGATGGAGGAGATTCTCCGTGACGGAGAGGCAGCCAAGAAATCCCTCTCAAAGAAGGTGGCACAGCTGAAGCTGGAGCTCCGCGAAAAGGCCAAGAGTTCCGAGAAGGATCGCAACGAGCTTATCCAGTCGCACACCCTGAAGACGCAGTCTCTGCAGGACCAGCAGGTGCTGCTGAAACGGAGGATGCGCGCTGCGGAGGATGTTTTGAACTCCCTGAAGGTGGAGTTCGACCTGTGTCAGATGGACTCCGGCCGCGACTCGCCCGACCCCTGTTTCACGCTGGTGCTGGACCGCGTCCGGCACCTGCATCAGAGTCAGAAGGACCTGGCTGGTCAGGTCAGTGACCTGGAGAAGAAGGAGGGCGCCTACCGTGAGACTCTGCAGGAGGCCGACAAGATCATGCACAACGTCGAGATCCGCTACCAGAAGAAGATCGAGGAGCTGGAGGATCAGCTGCGGGAGGATAAGAACAAGATCAACCTGATGGAGGAGACGGAGACAAAGCTGAAGCAGGCGCTGAAGAGCGTCGGTAACGGCAAGCACAACAAGGACAGGATCACCGAGCTCCTGGATAAGCTGATTGAAACCGAGAATGAAGATCTCAAACTGAAGGAGAAGGTAAGCATCGTTGTCTTTTTGCACTATTAGTTGCATGTTTTAGGTGTCATGTCATTTTCCCATCTCTTTCCATTCTGTGCTATAGTGACCTAGACTAGATTTAGTATTTGTCCACTGTTCTGAATGATACGCTGGTGAGCCGAGTGTTTTGACTGACCGTTTGTCGCCCGTTCTGGCAGGTGTACCGTCTGGAGCGTCGCGAACGGGAGCTGAGCATCCGCCTGCGCGAGGAGGAGCGCGCTGCTGAGGGGCTGCGGCACGAGCTGCGCGACCAGGAGGAGCTGCTGCGCGAGCTGGACACGGCGCGCCGGGACCTGTCGGCGGCCACCGAGCAGCTGTCGGTGCTGCCGGGGCTGCGGCAGCGCGCTGCCGAGCTGCAGCAGAGCGAGGAGTTCCTCCGCGGCAGGATCGAGGAGCTGGAGCAGGCCGAGCTGTCCCTGCAGGAGACACTGCGCAGCACCAGGAACGCGCAGGCGCACAAGTTAGTACCCAGCATACGAGAAGGAGGGCAACGCTGCTGTCAACCGAATCTTACACTTCGTCTTTGTTAATTGCATCATAGCGTCAGTTTTTTTTTCATTCTATTGGTGTCGCAAGCTCTTATATTGTGTAAGCTAGTATTTTGTGTGTTTTTTTAAAGTGTGTCACTTTTGTCAGAAACTTTCATAAGGTGAAGCAGGTCTCATGTGTGACCATCCTGTCTCCAACCTGCTCCAGTCGTCTCTCCTAACCACGCGTTCATTGCTCTGCTCTGCAGGGAGCGTCGTGCGGCGGAGCAGGTCTCGTCGCTGCAGCAGGACGTGGAGTCGCTGCAGGCCAGCGTGCAAGAGCTGCAGCTGGCGGCGGCCGATAGCGGCGATGAGCGTTCCAAGCTGCGCCGGGAGCTGCAGGAGGCGCGCCGACAGCTGCAGGACGTCCACCGGGATCTGGAGACCACCAGCGGCACCGCCACCGAGACCGAGACCCAGTTCAGGAACGAGGTGAGCCCGTCACAGAAAGCGAGACGTAACTCGGGAACGGGATGTAAGCAACAGCATCGAAGAAAAGGTTCTGTTTTGCGGCGGCTTTGGTGTCTTTTCGAGATTTTCGAGATCGTTTTTTAGGTGGTTTTATCGCTGGCAATTCCTGTTTGCATGTTATGATCGTATATTCCATGGCTGTCATGTACGTTCCCTTCTTTAAGATATAGCATTGTGAAATGGCTAATCGAAGTGTTCATTGACATCTTCTCGTTGGGCTTTAAGCTATATTTCCTTGTCTGGTGATGAAGCTTTGTCATCGCGGAGTGTAACAGAATTATTGATGTTTTCTGTATTCACCGCCAGGTGTGCAAACTCAGGAATCAGCTGTCGCTGGTCAACAGCCAGCTGAACGACAACGATTCATATTCGTGCCAGCTCCGCGACCAACTGGAGAAAACACAGGTACGCATCTTCCGTGCTCTCTGACTCGAAAGGCATGCCTGTGGTCTCTTAACCTACGATGTCCCAGTGTTTCAGTTTAAACTTGGTCTATCTCCGTCACGATAGGAGAAGAAAATATGTCGAACCCACCCCTTCCGTGTCCCATTGGAGTGAGAGCACGTGTTGAATCCTCCCTCGTCTTCTCCGCCTCACCCTCAGAGCGAGAACGAGGAGTTGCACGCGGCGCTGGACGGCTGCAAGAGCCGCTCGGAGCAGGACGTGCTGCAGCTGAACCTGGAGATCAGCAGGAGAGAGGAGGAGATCAACGCGCTCTCCGAGCAGCTGGCCGAGCTCGACAAGAGCCAGCTGACCGGCGAGCTCGACCTGTTGGCCGAGCAGGAGAACACCCTCGTCAAACTGCTGGCTTTAGCCAAGCAGAGCAATGATAAGATCCAGGTACGATGGCGTTGGGGTTTCTCGGTAGATGACGCCAGCATGTGTGGTTCATTGATTCTGAATTCATATTGTGCGCTTACTAAAGAGACTTGGAAAGCTTCTGTTTTTTTTTTATTCTTTTGAACGAATACGTTTCTTTGTGAGTCGTCGATGCCTTCTGTATGGAGTTTAAAAAACTCGCTTCAATACTGGCGATCCGAATCTCACCTGCCATGTAGCTCGGTGTTTTACGACACACGAGTGAGTTTTTCGTGTGTTCTTTCAGAGCTGTGAACAGTGCAACAGTGAGGTGGATGGGGCGCTGCGCTCGGTGATCCAGGAGCTGGAGCAGCTGACCCTGCTGCTCGGCGGCAGTCACACCGACCAGTCGCTTCAGTCACAGCTCAGAGGTACGGCACCGGGAACGGCAGAGACCATTATCGAGCCATCGGCAGCCAATGTGACACGACACTGAATTGCTAGTGATCCGTCTCGGTTTATGTTGATTTGGTACATTTGTTTTCACTGCCACCCGTTTATACTGTTGTTCCTTTGCTACATCTTGTATGTCAACCAATCGACTTTCGGTCATGTGCCTAAATCTGACTCAGCTGTCTGATGTCCTCAGACGCCGAGAACTTGGCCTCCGCTGCTGCCGCGGCCCTGTCCGAGCAGCAGCCGTCGCCGCCGCCCCGTCCGGAGCTGCTGGATATGGCCATCCAGACGGTCGACCCGCCTGCCGCGCCAGAGGGTGCCTGCTGCGCCGAGATGCGCACCGAGCTGGCCGCCAAGGAGGAGGAGCTCAGCCTCGTCGACAGCCAGGGCGCCTACCTGCAGGCCGAGCTCGAACAGCGCGAGCGCGAGACGTGCCAGCTGCGCAGCCGACTCGGCGAGACCGACTCGTTGCTTGAGCATCAGCGTCTGCAGCACGGACGGCTGAGCGAGTTGCTGGCCCAGGCGCAGTTCGCGCGCGACGAGGCGGCTGCGCGAGCCGACGGGAAGGACGCGCTGCTGGGCGCGGTGCTGCGCCACCTGAGGACGGTGCTGGAGGCGCACCAGGCGACTGCGCTCGTCAGGGGTCTGAGGGAGTCGGCGGAGCAGGACCTGGACCGGCAGGATCTGGATCGGGAGATGGTCTGCCAGATCCTGCAGCAGATCGTAACGGTAAGGGGACGCCGGTGTATGCGTATGTGTTCATTACGACGATGATGCTGAACACTACTTAACTCTTTACGTCGCAAAAAATCGGTGAGATCTATTATTTGAAATTCGCTCAGGTTTTTGTATTACATGACACTTGATAGCCGGTGTTCAGCGCTGATGTCTGTGCCGCGGTGCTCGGCAGGTGATGAGGGAGCGGGTGCTGAGGAGTCGCTCCAGCAGGAACTCCTCTCCCGACCAGGCCGGCGCCGGCTCCAGGATACCCCGACCGGTGCCCAGGAGCAGGGAGAACACGCCGCCGACCTCGCCCCGCAAGGTCAGTGTGCCGTCGAGGTCACAAGGTCAGATGACCCGTGGTGTCTCCGTCGCTGCTCAGCTATGTGGAATGCGCATTGGGTGGCCGGTGTCTGGGGGTGGGAGAGGCGTCTGTTGATTGTCACTTGACAGATGTTTAGGCGGCGACTGTCCTGAAGGATGCCGCCAGAGAAATAGGAAATTACTGACATGGCTGTGTATATAAGAGGTGGACCACATGACTGAATCTCGTCATGGTATATGTATGTTAATCGGATCATGCACGTATCACTCCCGTGCATGTTTTATGTGGATATACCTACGTGAAACCCCAGTGTCGCCGTCTGTGCAAAGTTGTTTTATCAGAAGGTCAGGGCTACCATACACTACCCTGCCCATCTGTGTTTTCCGTCTGTTAGTTTCCATGACCACTGTCTACCCTCGTCTGACCTTCTGTTCCTCTCCCCCTCAGGAGCTGCCGCGAAAAAAGGCACCCGTGCCGCGGTGCCTGCAGCCGAAGCGCGGAGCACGCAAGGTGCCGCCGGTGGGCGTAGCCCGGCCGTATCGGAGCACGGCGAGCACGGCCGAGGCACGCGAGCGGCTGTCGTACCCCCACTCGCGGCCGGCCCCGCACAAGTCGGCGCCTCCGCCGGCGCTGCCCCCGCCTGACAACTTCCAGATCATCCGGGCGGTCGGCGGAGACAGTCTGCTGCTGTACTGGAGCCCCTCTGACGACCAGCGCATCACTGGATACGAGGTGCGGGGGCGAGAATGTCGGGAGAGCGAACGGATTGATAAAACGCGGCGATGGATGATGTGTTTGGTTTTGTGGTGACGTTTTCTGGTGGAGGAGGATTATCTACTTTTCTGGAATCGTAAGGTATTACCCGACTTGGCAGCATTTACGATGTTTTCATATAAGCTATCATCATTCGTGCAAGAATCGCTGTCACTTGCTGGTGAATCCTTGTGGATACCTTTAGAATCGATGTAAACGAAGTGTTGTGGTAATTATCGGTACGAGGTGACGCTGTTCTCCCCTCGGCAGATATTCGTCAACAACCGGCTGCAGCAGGTGATCAGGAACCCGCAGCGAACCAAGGCGCTGCTGCCATCGCTGCGACTCGCCTCCCAGCTGCAGCTCGCCATCCGCGCCGTCGGCCTGCTGGACTCGTTCTCGGCTCTCTCGTGGGCCGAGTACCGGCCCGGTCAAGTGAGCAGCAGCCGGCAGCGGGGGCCGTCCGCACCCGCAGCCCATCCGGTCACCACGTGAACGGTGACCAGGTCACCCGCACGGGGTCACAAACTGTCGGGAGGAGGATGGGGGCATGGACTGGCCCCGCAAAGTCATAGATGTCACAAAAGGACCAGAGCTGTCGCGCCGACTGCCCCAGAGAAGTCACAAACTGCCTGGAGAAGTCCTGAGGCCCGAGGTGTGCTTTAGCCTCACGGCTGTCGACGAGTCATGACTTGTCTACGAGTCTAACGATCGTGATTGGCCTCCACTGCCTGGAAGCGGCTCGATGTGTCCCCACCTGACGACGACCGGCCGCCAGCGACGGCATGGCGTCCGTGACGGACTCTAACGTGTCACATGTATACCTATACGACTGGGGTCGAGCCCAGAGGTCTCGACCCCGCCCATGCTGCGTACTGCTGCGTATTTAACGTGACTAGCTGTGCTCGGCGGGGCTCTTCAACAGCCCAGCCGACATGGCGGCTTAGTATTACCAGAGGCCCATGTTTTGCACGTGTAGCGACCCATGATTGACCTGTTGTTGTGTGTGGACTAATGCTGATCGCTCGGTTTGCCGCAGAGGGGCACCTTTAGTTGGGTTGATTGCCGCCGTGCCGGCCGCCAGAGTCGCGTCGAGCGAGCCGGCCGGCCACGCGCCATCTGCTCTATTGGACCGTGCATAAATAAACATACATACGCCGCGTGGTGTAGCCTGATTGATGTGTTTATAATGGACGGCCGGCGAGGAATCTGAAAAGAATGCAGATGGTGCGGCGGAGTTTCCAGGGTTGGCCAGTGTCTCGGATCCCTCGGGAGTCGAAGTGGAGCAAGGAGAGGCCACGTTTGAGTTGCCAACTGCCCTGTAGCTCGGTAGAGAGGGCGTTGGCTTTGGATTTCGCCTGGCGTCCCAAAACTTTTGGACTTTTCCTAAAATTGAACGACAAATGTGTAAGAAGCTGAGCAAGATCAATACTGCAGACGCGGTGCCAGGGCCTCGTTTATGGGAAGCACTCTGTCACGATTGAACGGTTTTCAGCGAAATCCTGTGGTCTGCTTGTTTCGTTGCTGTCAGGGTGGCATTTTCGTAGCAATCTACATGCAAAATACTAACGATTTCATATATATATATAT
>JARFNZ010126427.1:0-20072 GCA_031763405.1 Balanus nubilus
CGGCAGTGGCGGGCGGAGGTGGCGGCGGGTGGCGTCGGGCGGCGTTGGCGTTGTGCGGGCAGGCGGCGGGCGGCGGTGCGGTACCTATCTCCCCGGAAGGAGTGCCCGTTGGCCTCGCGGCTCGCCCGGTGAAATGGAAACCTCTCCGGGCAGGTCGGCGCGTGATGTACTGACGCCGGTGACGCTTTTCCACGCAGAGGCTATCAAGCTTTATGGGCAGCGCGTGAGCTTCGTCAAATGTTTTTGGGTGGCGCTAAGATTGGATCTCAAGCTCCTGCTGTCGAAAAACGACGGTGAAGTGGTGGAAGCCGCGCCCGTGTAATGTATGAATTATGGCCCAGCTAGTGAGCCACGTTGATGATTAACCCCTATGGATCGCGGCTATTTCCATACAGATACATTGATTAACCTTTTTATCTGAGGCGTTGTGGTAGATGGTTATACTGGTTCCAGGTCAGGAAATTGTGGGGCTAGTAACATGTGGAATGTATGCGTAATGCGTAATATGTGATTATACCTCCGATAAGCGTTATCGAACGTGAAAAAACATTTCGAAAGACGCATTTTGATAAACAACGGGGAACGCGGAACTCCAATTCGAAAGGCAGTCGAGCCATTCTGAGCGCGAAGGAATGAACGGAAGGTGATGCAACTGAAGTTAATGAACGTCTGTTCGCCTTCAGAACGCTTCGCGAGCGGACGATCTACGCGAGTGGCATTGTTACATCACAGGCGGGCCCTGTGAACGGTGACCTGTATTGGTTCTGATTGTGTTCACATGCTGCTCTTTGCTCAAGGCTGAGAAACCAAAAACTAGCCGTAGAGATATCTCCGAAGACGTGGATTGGTGTTAATGATTGGTTCATATGGGATGAGATTCATCTTACTGACAGGATAATTGCAGCTTAGCTAACTCATTAGTCGGAATGTTGTATTCAGGCTCATAAGTCATCGGTGATATGGTCCCGAAGCGAATGTTTGCTAACATGCTTGAGTTGTAATCGAAGTATATTGTAATTGTCTCTCGAATCACCAGCGGCCGCCTTTTCGCATATTTTATATTTAAAGGGTGAAACATAAGAAGTGATTTTTACATATAAGATGATATTAAAGACAGTGTGAATTATTTGGTCGACCTAGGTCTGTGCAGAATTAAACCCTTTACACACTGGTATGCTTCGTTTATTGAAACAATGTCAGGAATCCTGACTGAGAGTGATTATTTACGACGAACATATTTCGTCTTTCACTCTGCTATTCATTCAGCATAGTCTGCTTTGGGGACCTTGCCCCTGATCAAGGCGCGAAGCCATAGGCTTGACCCTATCATTATAAGTAATTGCCTATTATCCTCCTCTATGCCCATTTGCTGACAGTTTTGAGTTACCGCTTAGTTTGTGGATAGTATGCGTTTTCATCATCTTTCATGATCGCCCATTCATTCTCTATTGGGTTAAGTCTGTGGGCGCCACTGCGTACGCCGGCTTGGTGAATTACATCAACGTTGAGCCCTGATGTCAGGTCAAGTTGTCGCGTGCAAGTGGCAAGATGACCCCACAACCATACACAGAGCCAAGACGTGACAGAATACTTCCACAGACACGTGGGAACAAAGAGGAAATTGCTGGTGGTTGGCTCATATGGAATGTGTGGACGAGCGCGAAAGAAACTGGCGCGTGAACGCGGTCAACCCACAAACTGATGGCACCTGGTTAGTTCAATTATCTGTGAGATATGCACTTAAATCCGTGATAGAGATACACAAGCTTGCAAATCGGCCTAACGCGGACAGAATAGCTGCGCACAAAACGATAAATGTGTACGTCGTAAAAAAAACGCTTATACAAAACAAAATTGTTTCATTATTTCTCTAAAAGAAACATATCGATATGTAGATAATTTGATTTTTAGCAGATCTAAAGGAAATAAAATAGTGCACACATTTCCTCATATCAGATTATATGCCAAAAACAATATGAAAATTGTAATGTTCCACTCTTTATAAGCTGCGTCTACTTAAATTACGCTAAGTTTCTTGTTCTGAATCGTGTTTACTGTTTAGCTGTCCTACACACCCGCTGTCGATTTAAACGAAAACTTTGGCAAATTCTCTCGAACTCTGAGATTAGTCAGTGTGGACATTGTCGGTGATTTGTTTGACTGCAATCAGGTGCAGCGAGCGTGGGCCTGAGTTCGGCGACAGAAAACAGCAATAAATTTGCCAACACACGAGAAAGAAAACATTTATAGCCGACAACTCGTAGAAAACTGTAAAATAGCGTTGAAAAGTTCCTTGTTCGGTAATAATAGAGTCTCAGGTGTATACAACTCCATTTTAATCAAGTAGTTGGTCACATGATTGTTCATCTCTGCATTCTCATATGAAAATTGAAACGTAATTTTAACTTATATGACAAATTTAACATCAAGTCCAAACCGCATTGTTGATATGAACAAACGTCTGCGCAGGCAATGTTTTCCGAGTCAGCTAGGTATGCCCGAATTAATTCCCGTCGTCAGCCTGGGTAATTAGGTGTTATTCGATCCATTTGCCGTGTTTGCTTCCACCTGCACTGCTGCTGGTGCGGGGTCCTTTAGTGACCTTTACCTTGACCTGTGATATCTCAGGGGGGGGGGGGCGCTGGGGAGGGTGGCTGGCAAGTAGACTGAACGTTGCAAACGACTCGCTATCTAGTTATACTCTGGATAGTCTATACTCTTAACTATTTATACCTGCAACGTTATGGATTCTGGTGTGAAAAGGTTTCACTAAATTTTGTTTTATAGTCGGATATATTCAGTTTGTATTTATTAGTTCAGATGACGTGATTCATGTCGGATAATGACGTCTGAAGAAACGCTTCTTCCCGTTCAACATTGATCTCGTTGCCTTTGCCGATGAACGCCTCGTGAATATGAAAACACAACACCGTAAACGTCAGCGGTATCCTCGGAATTTCATTTAATTAGGCCCGCCTGTTAAATAAACAGCTCGAGTCATGTCACGCTGTACGCCAAAAATTTCACGCGTAACTTGCTGAACGCATGGTGAAGGTGATCCACACATTAATGCAAATTCACTCGATAAGGCAGTGACTGGAAACATTAGAAATGCAAACAGCGTATCGTTTTCCTTGACATATAGGATAACCTGTGTGATTTCCTTTTTTCCTTGACTGTTTTACATTGTCAAACTTAAGGTAGAATTTGAAGTGTCACTGTCGTCTTTTTCGGCTGCCACGCCCTGGAACTTTTAGTGCTTCTCGTCTTCCTTGCCAATCATTATTCAGCCTGCTCTGCCTGAAACGCCGGCATTGACGGAGCTCCCGAGGCCTGGTCAGCGCAGCATTAAATTAAAGTTCTTGATCCTGGCGCAAGGGCGGTCGTGCGCGGCGGTCGCTAATCTTGCATGAAATATGGACGAAATTCCTGCTCCGATTAAAATTCCAGCGCTCGCTGGCTGCCGACACTTTCAATTACACCTTATCAAGAGCTCAAACTCCCTCCGAATGCAAACGGCCCGTTTGTGGCACGGTGTTTGTGTCGCCTGCTAGTCGAGAGCCCAGGAGTGTGATGTGGTCATATTTTGGTATGCTGGGCTGGGCGATGCCTCTCTTCTTGGCCTGAACTGGTAGTGACCGTTCATCATAGGGCTTCCTTTTACAGGGGAAGGTTGGGTAGTTTACTTCATCGAGCGGTGTAATTGTTTCTGTGATGTTTAAAACAACCTCCGTAATCTATTACTTTGCTTAGGTTTTTGTGATTTGAAATGTGATGTAGAAGTCAGTGAAACTGTGCGAGCTTTAATTTTTATATCTCTTCGAAGTTCGTCCGACGCATGCCAAATTTTACGTTACCATCCTGTTTTCGCTGGCCCACATATTTACAAAGTTGACACGTCTTCACTCATATACGAACATCAGACAGCCTACCCACTTCCATAACTAAATCTCCTCCCTCTCTTTCTGACAGCTAAACACTCCAAACAGGGACCCCGAGCGTTGTTTCCGGTCGGCAAACGGCTGGGGGCCGAACGTGCTAGGAAGAATAATTACCGCACCGAGATGAATAACTACCGTACCGGCCGCACCCCGAAGGTCAAACATGGTTGACCCTGGCGTAATCAGCATGTCACGTCCGATCACAGGGGCCGACTGCAGCGTGGCAGCCGAGCGGCACCCGCGGCGGCGAGGCATTGCAGTAGATTGCCCACGGGTATCGGGTGCGACGCTCAAGTGTAACACTTCATGTGCAACCACTTCTTTCACGCCTTCGAGGTTACCTATGGGCTAGGAAACGGTCGCTAAGGTGTGGTTTACTGTCGTCATTCGCGGTCGTGGGGGTTACCTAGTTGTGTTGCCAGTGTCGCTAGCTCAGGCCGACTGCTGATATAGTTCAGACACACCTTCATGTTTCGCTGTTTGGCTTCAGGAGGTGAAGGAGTCTTACGTATCAGCAGCGACCTCGTTTACATGGGCGGGCGTCTTACAGAAGGATGCAATCATAGCGGTACGCCAGTGATCCTGAAAACGGATCGTTTTCCACTGGCTGCTGAAAGAAGTTGTGGTGCTCAAACGGGGACAGTCGACAGCACGCAACACGGATATGTCGTTGTAACGATCATGATTCCGGAAAGTAGCATGGAGGAATAATTGGTTTTCCAATCCACCGTTACACCCAGAGCAAAAACCACATGGCGCCAGTAAACCTAGTTAGCCCTTGTTCGAAAGACGTTTAAAGATGCCTTGGGATCGTATCTAGTGAATGTTTTGACTTCTGACAAATCACTACCTAAGACTTGCTGCGACGAGCTATTATTGGCGTGTTTGTCACTGCAACCCTGAAAAGATCCATTTATCCTTATCTATAAAAACAGGCCTGAAATCAACCTAAACCGCGTCTTGTTAACACTGATAAAGTTTCCAACACATCACTGACGTTTTTTCCTCACATTCACGCTCTGGAAGTCCGGTAACAACATACCCAGCACAGCACCCCACAGCCTCCCCACAGCAAGAAGCACTGTGGTTGGAGACAACGGTAACATTAGTGGCCGGAGTGCGCTCTTGCCTGCCACCATTCCTCCTCCGCTTGGGTGTCATTTTGAGGATGTTTTCTCGGCAGTAACAGGGCGGATCTGAATGTCGTTGTGAGAGGGTGAAGAGAAACGTGTCAATAGAGTGTGTGTGGTTAGAAAGACGATGTCGCTGTCTCCTGCATGTGACGTCATGTGTGTTTTCTGAAAACTATCATCGCGACGATTTGAGGAGAAGGGGAGGGTGGAATAAAAATATGCCGAGTTTGGTTCATAAATATGGACGTTGGATGAATAAAAGAAGATAAAACTGCGTGACAGATATGTCCACGAAGAGTATGGAGGCCACAAATATTGGACATTGAATCGGAGGCACTAAACAGTAAACAATTCCACCGTAGAAGAGTAGATGATGGAGATTGAACAGTCTCACATGTTGATTAAGTGTCACAATATCACGTGCTGGTCGTGACATGACCGATGACATCATTATCACTTGACGTGACGTCATATGTTCGTGACGTGGCATCACGCAGGGTAGTTGCCACCGTGACTTCTATTGGCATTCTAGAGCTATCGATTGTCATCATCAACCCAGTACCATGTCTATAAAGAAGCTTCGCTCACTGACACCACGACTTTCAGCACGGGTCCTTATTAGCTGGGAGAGGTTACCTGACTATTGAGTGGTATCTCTGCTATCTATTCATATCATGTCGTCACTTTAACCCCACATCGACTCTCACCACTTCAAACATCCTCCCGGCGCCCCGACATCCCATATTCTGATTTTCGCCACTTGTAAAGCGCCAGGCCGGCTTGAGTGCGATTTTCGTGGTGCCAACTGGTTATCACACAACCTCCCCGCTCGCTCTGTTTCCTTGACCTAACCTCTGCCCCGCCCATGGTGACCTTTTGGCCTCCGCGCACCGCAGACGCGCATTCGCAATCTCGCTCTGTCGGAAAGTGAAACGCGGCACTTGTCTGACAGAAAGGTCACCAGCCGGTGGTGGTTTTGAGGAGCTGATGACCCGAAATCATTGTCACTGTGAAGATGTCAGATTACAAATCGCTGGTTCGGGCGAAATTTTCAGATGCAAATCCCAAGCTTCGGAGAGTTTGGGAAAATTGTTATGAAGATGTTTGTTTATGCTTACGTTTTTATAATACCTATCCTCTTTCTGGGCTATGGCCGTCATTTGAGTCGTATTTGGACATATTTCTTTCAAACGGGCTGGTAGTGGTCTTCCCTTCATTTATCATTTTGCTAACTCCAGAACGTTTTCATGTGAATGTGGGTGACCTGAGGGTGACCCCAGGATCTATCTGGCTAGCGAGTACCGAAGATACCTTCCCTCTCAAAAATGAACGGTGACGCTCCTATATTATCTTATCGTGTATTGTCTAATAAATTATTATTGATTTATTAGTATGATTTATTGTGATCTTCGTTCTGGCACTATAAAATTGACGTTTCATAAGAAGGCGAAGTCCGGACATTGAAACTAGAACTACTCGAAACGGAGGCCCCTGGGTCTGCTTGGACGAGATTACATGACTTACGAATGATTATTTTATGTAGGTAATGTTTCCATGATATGGATAATTCGAGTCGGTATTACATCGTCTATTATTTCTCTCGCGGTCCCTATGGCGAGCTTCTCTGTGTGTATAGTGTTGCCTTGGATTTCCCTTGCTGCCTGAGCCTCTCTCGTTTATTTCACTAGGATGCCACTCTTCTATTTGTTTTTTGTTTGTTTTTGTTTTGTCATTGCTTGAGAACCTCATCTATGCCTTTTACTATTTAAAGAGATTGACTCTGTCTGGCTCTGTGTGCCCGTTCTCGTGACAAATGTCAATGGGTTAACTAGTTAGCGGATGAAAAAGTTGCCTATCCTTCAGTCTCTTATAGTTGAACGGGTAACGTTGCCTTGCCGTTGTGATGGTCTTGAGGTTCAAGCGGCTTTGTTGGTATTATTTCGTCCCAGTTCGTGAGGTTTTGCTTTATTTTACCGACAGTGTCGTTATAGGTTACTGGTCTTTGATATGGCAAGATATTTGGCAACACATGAGGTGTTAGTTCAAGTTCTGTTTTGACACATTTCACAATGCTTAAAACCCATGAACTTTACTGACTTATATCGCAAGCTCTCTGTCAAAACCATGGAGCAGTCTGCGTCCTTACTGTAATATTTTTTTCGTTGTCATGGGTACATGTAGGTATTATTGCTTATTCATATTGTTCGTTCTTGAATATGTATTTTTTTGTTATATTTATATTTGAGATAAATTTTGGCTCAACCCATCAGGGGATCGCCCCATCTGCGATCTTAAATAAATAAATGAATAAGCAAAATGCAATATGCAATATCAGTTGCAATGTCATTTCCGCACGAGTTGAGTGGCCGGATCTGGCCTAGTGCGGTGCTGTGGTGCCATCACCAGCCCACGAGCTGAGTGGCAGGACGACTGATCTGGGCTTATGTGGTGCTCGGTCTGGTGCAGTGCCGTGGTGTCACTGGTGGCCACTGAAATCGATAGCCGAGACGGGCTGAGCCTGCCCACATGCCCGCTGCGGCTCTTCAAGATGAGAGAGCGATAGTGTAGTCAGGACGGCTTAGGGACGAGATGGACCGCTATTATACCGACCGGCAGGCAGCGCTGTGGGGGTGGGGTAAGGGGGAGAGGTGGGGGGGGGGGCGAAGGGGAGTTGTGGATGGGGGGGGGGGCGAAGGGGTGAGGTGGGGGAGGGGGGCGAAGGGAAGAGGCAGGGTGCGATCCGAGGTCAACGTGTGATTGAGGGAAGCTATATTGAGTTGCTTTGTTTGAGGGGGAGGTGGCGTAACCCAAAAAGTCACTAAAAGTGCATTTAACTATAACATTTTGCAGTTCTTCCTAATAATGACATCATTTTGAAAACATCTTTGCTATTTTTTTTACTTTTGCCTAGTTTCACTTTAAAAATGAAATCCGGAAACGGACCCATTCGGCCGATGTACGCCATTTTGAAGTCGCCAACTACCTCCCTTTTTGAGTCTACCCTTGCCGGAGACCACACGTCTTTGGGCTTCCCCATTGCTGCGAAAATCACTCTCGTAACCCTCGCAGCCACGGCAACGCCGATAAAGGCGTCTGCAATTATAGGTTACTGGGCTTCCCATGTTGTTGATATTATCGATGACGGCGTATATCTACGAGGAGATGAGCGCGTTGTTGTCTCAGTTGGCGCTCGGATGCGCTCCCTGATCAGAGGCGACGGCAACTGCACACACTCGGGAGACGGCCTCTGGTCTATTGGGGATGAAGAGGGTAGGCTCTGGTCTGCTGGGGATGGAGAGGGCAGGCTCTGGTCTGCTGGGGATGGAGAAGGCAGCCTCTGGTCTATTGGGGATGGAGAGGGCAGCCTCTGGTCTATTGGGGATGGAGAGGGTAGCCTCTGGTCTGCTGGGACGGTAGAGAGGCTGTGCGCTGCCTCTTCAGTTGCCTCTGAAAATACCAGGGAGGGAGAGAGCTTAAGCCACTCCTTTCCGGCAGGGGCAGAAATAAGGAGAAAGCAGACGCAAACGGAGCGTAGGGAAGTTAAGTTGCTTAGACACAATGGAGGTAAAACTAGAATGTTGAATCTCGTGGTGAACATACATATTTATAAGGCATTCGGAACTTCTGTTATAAGCGGCACTCGGCAGATACTTCACACCCCACAGTTAGTAAAAGTGGTTTATAAATAGAGGAGCAGCTCAGGTGCGGAAGTAGTCGATGACGTGTCCGAAGTTGTTCGTGGCAGAACTGCATAATAAATAGTGACGCACAAGTGCGCCGAGTTTTTACGCGCATCTCTGGCGACTTTCACCGAAGATCTCCGATCCGATCGACTCAGACTGCCGTGTGTGACGTCACAAGGGTCTCGCTATCTCGCTGATGGACACCCTGGGCAGATGGGAGGGAGAAGGAGAGAGGGAGCAGAGAGGAAGAGAAAAGGGTAGATGAGAGGATAATGTCCGTGTAAGAGGGAGAGTGAGACAGACGGAAGGTAGATCCGACCGGGCGACCGCGCACAGACAGCTGAAAAACTCCCGCGGTGCGACAGAGGGGTGAAAAAACGATGGTGTGACTGAGAGGTGAAAGATACCTTGGTGGCGTATTGATTGAGAACGTCGCTAAATCACCGAGAACACTCCCTGTTTACCATAGTGTTATTGAGCGGTGTCTGTGACACCCACACGGTGGCCTAGTTCGGTGAGAACGATGAGGAGGCAGGACATAACATAAGACCCTGCCTGCCATGAATATTAATCAATCTACGCAGTCGCCACAGACACTGCCGGTTGGCTACTTCAAGGAACGTGCTGACTCTGAGAAAGTCTGACAGGTGACGTGTTGGCGGTTTGGCCGACGTCGGCACCGACGATGTCGATCGTCGGCGCCGACGATGACGCAGAGGTGACTGACAGCCGAGCGTCGTTTCATGTTCCGCGAGTTTGACACCATTAGACCGTTCTGGTTCATCGAAGTCTCATTCATCGGTCTGATTCGGTTCGTTGGCTTTGGGTCCCTTCATGTTTTTTTTTTAGCCAATATGCCTTGAACATTTACAACGCGCGAGTGCATACCAGTCGAGACCAATGCATAAAGTTCGATCAGTGAATTTAATTTTTGTAAATTTCAAATTATTTCTGCTTCAGTCAATGCCAACAAAGTGCGTTTATCTAGTATTGATTTCGTGTCTTTGTCTATCCTCTATTGACCCGCTGCGACTTCATTTGACCTGATGCGATAAGTCAACTCGCACTAACGCTGTATGGGTATGCGTCTCCTAGCAAACTTCCCGACAACTCTTAAACCCCATCTCCTTCCGACAGCTGACATAAATCCGACTGGAATTCGTCGGATATAACCCCAAAACACACCGGAAACACGCTCCAAGCATCGTGACACACCTCACCTCAGCCTGACATTTGACACTTCTCCGACACGCTATAAAACCTCGCATCACGCCATAATATCCACACCGCGCTCCTCTTGTCACAGTCTGACGCTGACACGACGCCCTGTCACGTGACGCGCGTCACACGGCGTTACGGTCACCGTCATATGCCGTCACGGTCACTGTCAGGTCCCGTGACGCCCCGCCCGTCACGCCCGTGACGTCTCGCCCGTGACGTACCATCCGTAACGCCTGGCTCGTGGCTCGGCCAGCGCGGTATCGGACGTTGACTTGCCTGTACCGGAAACGCAGCGGTCCAAGTCTTCGGGGCATTATAGCGATCATACGGTCTGGCGACGTTTCCGGGCTTCTGGGGTTGGTCGGTGCGAGACGCGAGGGTGAGACGCTGATGAGATTTGCGGTGGATTCGCTAGATATAGAGAGAAGATGGCGGGTTTTCCGCTAGAAATAGAGGTTTATCGATCGGAGACCGTGATTAAAGGTTATGGCATTCGATGAATGGCAGATTGTCATGGATGGGTTGGAAGGAGATGGGAGAATAAGATGGTGAACTGATAGAAGTTTAACTTCCGCTAAGATGTGAATGTCAGTTATAAAGGGTGAATTATGGCAGGGGCGGCGATACCGGCATCAGGAGGGACAGCTGCCCCCTGTCGTCGAACAGGGAGCAAACATATATTTTTACCCCTCATTGAATTTAAGGAGGCCCCTTCTTTGCTCAGAAGAGGTCCCATCCAGGGACGGAGCAACAGGGGGCAGCGGGGACAGTTGCGTCCACATTATTTTCTTGCGGCCCCTATAAAGTCGACGCATTTTATTAATTTTCCAAAGTTTGCCAGTTTTGAATTGATTTTTAACTGT
This sequence comes from Balanus nubilus, assembly GCA_031763405.1. Lineage (NCBI taxonomy): Eukaryota > Metazoa > Arthropoda > Thecostraca > Balanomorpha > Balanidae > Balanus > Balanus nubilus. The sequence continues at coordinate 10,842 of JARFNZ010126427.1, forward strand.
GTATCAAAATTAGGTGGCCAAAATCCGAGGAGAAATGTGGATTTCGGGGTAAAAGCAAGGAGGCCCCATGATGGGAGGCCCTCTTGGTGAGAGGCCTAGGGAAAGTCTGCCCCCGTCAGACGAAATCCGTGTCGCCGCCCCTGGATTATAGACCATTTACAATGTATTGCACCATAAAGTCGCATACAAAAAGTTTTGCGATGCAGTTATTGCCGACTTCTACCTGTTGCTTTCTCTTTTGTTCCGTGTCAATCATCACTTAAGATGACTTGGCGCGTGATGAACTCTACCAAAGTGAATGATTAATCCATTGGTCATTCATTCGTTCATAACTACCCCAGTCACGCAAAGTTATTTAACAAGTCATGTCTCGCGTGGGATTTCTTCCTTCCATCTTATCCTCCGATAAATCAATCAACGCGCTGCCAGCACATCATTCCACTCTTGAGTCGACTCACCATAAGTTCAATAGTATGCGATCCCTCTAACATGCTATCCAACTCCACACCCCTTAGTGTTCACCCATTGGCCGAACGTGCTGGAAACATCCGGCCCGCGCCACCCAGCAGGGAAACTTTCGCTTCACCTTTCCCTGCACCCGGCCCGTGCACAGATGATGAGCAGGCTGTGCACGTGCCTCTCTGCACGAAGGTGAAATGATTCCCGCGCCCTGGCGGCCCGGCGTTTGCCTGCTGAGGACGCCCTCACCGGAGGTACGGTTTCTCTTTCTCTCGCGGCGCCCCGAGGAAGACATGAGTGGGAACTGGGTGGGAGCGGGTGCTCGCAAAACGTGACTGGCTCGTGAGTTGATGAGGTCATGATATGGTGCTGTTGTCGGGAATGGGGGCGGTGTGGTGTGCGAACCATGTTGACCTGACTTTGTCTTTATAGGAGATGCCTAATATTTATTTTATTTTATTTTATTTGGTGTGCTTCGAGCAGTAGCTACCTGCGTATATGTTGTGGTATTTCAACGATTTTCAAGGAGCAAATACCCAATCATTCGCTATTATCGGTTTTTAGACTGATTTACTCCCGTAACAAAAACCAAACAATATCACGAAGTAAGTGGCTACATCAAAACTTCACCTAAATGCTTGCTGAAGAACTTGGGGGTCTTGCTCCTGCGTTACTTCTTACCTGACAAATAATGCGATCGCTGTCAAACCGTGACCTGATAATGTCTCATGCCGTGATACATTCATGCCCCATGCCCTGACCTGTTTATGTCTCATGTCGTCTGAGCGGTGTGCGCTCTACGTGACCCAGAGGTGTGCGGGTCAGTGACCTGACAAAGACGGCGCCCCCAGAGGTCGGGTGGAACCAGCCAGCAGCTTAGAAGCCGCTGAAGTCTGAGTATGGGCCACGAGGTCAAGACTCACGTGCAATGGAATGTGATGTACGTAGCTTTATTTGATATGAATGTGTATACTAGCTCAGAACAGCTGATATAAACCTTCCATGGAATCCAGGTGATGTTCATGGAAGGCGTTGAACTGTTGTTGATGTGAGGAAGTTTTTGAAAGAATTAAGGAAGGTGAAGAAAGGTGCTCCAGCTAGGACTCTTGCTGGCATTACGCAAGTTGTATTTGATGTATGCTTAATTGTTTAGGACCATTTACTCGGCATATTTGTTTACATGCCATTGCATCCACTAATTGGATTGCAACTCTCATATAGTCAGTAGCTTTATTGCTGTCGAAGGCCGACACTCCTAAACGACTACGTAGCATCCACAAAACATTCATCAGATGACTTCACACAAACATGCTCTGGGCTGGTTGACAGAGCGAGTTAAAATCTCAAACCCTTGGGACCCGCCCTTCTGGCCTTCACAGCTTAATCGAGTCCACCAATCTATTGAAGAAAAAGCAGAAGTTCCGGATTGTTGTCTGAGAATTGTCCTTGACGACATGAGTACAAAGAACTGTTAACCTGACATCTTCGGAGGATGTCGCCAAGGGCGTCGAGTTAAGCGATTTGGATGTTTTATTACACCTTCTATAAACATGTGACCTTTCTGAAATACTCAGTCAGGCTTTTGGCACACTCCGAGGCCGCCGATCACGCATTTTAAGCGTGGTTATCCTTTGCCGACTTGTTTGTGAAAATTGAAACTGACGACCATATAATGTATTTGCGAAGACTGCTGAGTACTTGTCGATTCAGAATAGCGTTTAAGTCGCCAGTGATTGTGCGCTTTCACAATGGGCTGGATCTGGTCGCTTGCCTTGTCCCAGCTGTTGCGTCACGTTGTTGATTCCTCCTAAGATGGTGATGAGGTTAGTTGCACCATCGACAGAGCATCAAGGATCTCATAAGCTGTCATGTTGACTGGGCGGTTAGTCTTTCTTCATTGGCATGTACGGAATGCCTACTGAATAATACGATCGCTAGGCCAAAGCGGACTAAGTTTGGAGTAAATGGTGTGAAGCAAAAGCAACCGCAGGTTGATGCAAACAATGCAAAAAGTGTTGTAATTGTTAAAATAAAACTCTTCTTCATTGGAAACGGCATGATCATGCCTAGAAACCGTATAAGTACACTTCTCTCGATTTTATATAAATATATTGCAACTTTACATCAACTACAGCCATATCTAGGTAATACAATAAGAAGACGAATGGAGTGAGCAGCGGCCTGACTCTGTCGCCGACCTGTCTGTAGATGGGGTTACCGAGATCAGGTTCGTCCCGTCACCATGGACCTGTTCTCCTCCCTGGCAGTTTCTCCGGCGTCGACCTTTTCTCGGACTGCTAGGCTTCTCTTCTCCAAGTTTGTAGAATATGGTTAGTTTCTCTTCAGTCTGTCCTTGTTTGTGGTTTGTCTCATTTATATGTTTCCAGGACATTATGATTGACACTCACACTAACACTCGTTAAATATCTTCAGGAGACTTGAAGGCTGCTTTGTGGAGTGTTTGTTCAAAATCATTGGCCTCTGATTTGAAAATTGATTGATCAATAAAGGACAAAAATACATTTGTCACCTCCTATCAGCTTTAAAATGCGCCATGACCTTATTTATGTAGTAAGTCCATATACGAAAGAGGCCGACGCTGACTGCGGCACGATTTCAAGTGCGCGCAAGATCATCAACAAAATTAATGATTCTGCCGATGACTTGGCACGGGGCCGAAATTTATCGGTGGTTGAGTGTGAAACTTTACCATAGATGGAACACAGATTTGTGCCACATTACTCAATATCTTTTGACAAAATATCGATTGGTTTCCCCGACCTAGCGGGAAAGTGAGCAATAACACAAGAAGTTTAGCGAGGAATCCCCCAGTCAGCGCCTTTAACTAGCAGCCTTATTCGCCTTTACGACGAAATCCTCGCGTCTTGGGAAGGAATGGCTACTCCTAATACCAAGACCACAGACGATTGGATGACTAGGAGCTGCGGTCGCTATCTGAGATATTGGGACTGGATATTACGTCATTACCGCCATGACTGCCACCACTGGGTGCGTCAACCGGGTCACCAGATCTGTGACCTCATGACCTTTCTCTGTTATCCCCGTCCCCCATCCAGCCCCAGGCGTCGGCTATCAGACTCCGAGGTCACAAGGTCAAACGCCTCAGCAACAGGACAAACTCCTATCCTCCACTGGGATTACCTCGTCTCTAGACGGGCAGTCACGACGAGTTTCAGGACTCTGATCGCGGCGCCTGGAGGATATCTGGGTTGACCGTGCCGACTTGTGAGGGAGTGAGGCTGACAGAGAATCTCGGGTGACAGTGGAGGTGTGACCCAACTGGGGTGATTCTGGGCGGTGTGACCAGACCGGATTGTCCCCGCCGTGACCGATCGGTCTGGCCGCGTGCCCGACCCACTGCCGCCGGCCAGCCCCTAGACCCACCGAGCGAGCGAGCGAGCGACCCCTGACCTCTGACCTCGACACTCGCTGACGCACACGCCTCAAGTCCGGGTCACCGTACGGTCACAGATTCATACGGCAGGGATACAATGCCCAGATCTGGGTCCCCTTGTTGATGGCGCGTACCATAAATGGCCACAAGAAGTGATGCGTCCGTAAGCGGAACTTTGTAGTACACGAAAGACATTAGTTAGTTTTGTTCCAGATTTGAAGGTTTTGGTCTGTCTCTAATGCTGTGCCGAGGTCAGTTTTACAAAACTTCGGTTGTGGCTGAAGCGATGCAAATATAGTCAACTTCTAGTCCTACGCATTTATAAACTATGGACATATTTACGATATTTAATATCCAGATACGACTCTTTTTTACCTTTAACCTTCCGTTCTTGTCATTGCCCATTCACATTTTTGTCTTCCTGGCCACTATTAATTCCGAATTATTTTCTTTGATAGTTGTTCAATCAGTCAATTTAATAATGTTTTACATATGTTCTAGTTTGTTTGCTCAGTTTGAGGTCTAGTTTGAGTTTGATCAGTGGGCTCTAAAGCGTTATGTTCTGTTTTAATGAAATGCCATCCCATTGTTTTACCCAACCCATAATTTTCGCGGCAACAATAAGATGGAAGTGATTTCAGGCACCTGAGCTTTCCGCTGAAAGTTTATGGTTGGACGTAAAATAATGGTTTGTCAGGGCATTGAATGGAGTAAATAACATTTTGTGGTTCGTGCAACGGTTTATGGGCGCGATGTCATGTTGTTTCACTTCACTCGACTTTTGATATTTATCAGTCATTATTGCAATACTATGTACTTCTGTGAAGCCCATATTTCTAGACTTCACTGTTGGATTAATTTTGCCGAATCATTTTCCTCTTAATATTTTATAGAATAACGTATTGTATAATTATTTTAGACGTTTTTCAGTGGTAGGCAATAGGCATCTTGAAGCTTTTTTGTTCCTTGTGCGAACCGGGTTTGTTACTAAGGCGTCATTGGCGTTGTTTTCGTACAGCTTCTTTTCCATTGCCATTTTAAGAATGCCGCCATTAAACTCCGAAAGAGAGTTCGATATAGCGTCTAGCCTGGCTATCATTGCTTCCATGTCGCCGTTAATTGTTCGTCACTCGTCACTGAAAACCGGATCAATGACCATCAGTTATTTACCACCTACTAAATGCCGCTCCACCGTACCAGGTCACACGGAAGTAATGATAACCTGAAGTGTTAAGATCGATTGGAAGTCGTCCGGCCAACCTCACCTGGCTCCGAGAATACCGGGACGGTTATCGGTCACCGACAAGTTATCGAGGCAGTCGTGCTCATTATTTCGACGGGTGCACCTAAGACTGGCTTGTTGACACAGAAACGATGGATACAAAAACTAAACGATTATATGCTCATCCGGATATTCGATTGTATTTGAGGTCGTTGAACTTGTGGAAGTACTCTTACATGCATAGCACATGTGTGTGTGCGGCGTGGGTGAGCGAGTGCCTGTATGCTATTTGATTGTAATTATATCGCTTTGAAGTGCGATATCTTTGCCATTTTTTCATGCATTTGTATTGGTTTACCGATTTACATTCATGTATTTATTAATACATTCATCTATTCAGCTTCATGAACTTCCTACTGGATGCGCGTCAGTCGGGTGATCGTGGGAGTCACTCCCTGAAGTGCCAACTCCTCCCCCTCCCTGACGGGGCAACCCCTCTCCCTCCCTGAAGTGCCAACCCCTCCCCCTCCCTGACGTGCCAACCCCTCCCCCTCCCTGAAGTGCCAGCCCCTCCTCTCCCTGAAGTGCCAACCCCTCCCGCTGAAGTGCCAATCCCTCCCCCTCCCCCCCATCCCATTTTCCCTATTTTTAACGCTCTTGTGCATCAAGACTGATATGCAGGTAAACTTCTCAAAACAAATACCGATTAGTTCTCCCGAAAAATATATGGTTCAAATTTGGGCCTATTTCAGTCAATTCTCATTTCCAGCCCGATGGGCGATGGCTACTGATCAGCCTGTATGAACGATAGTCCCCGCATTAGTGCGATCCAGAATGGATTTTTTAAACACATACACACACACACACGTCGAAAAGCGACTCAATAGTCCGCAAGGTAGCGGGACCAATGATGACTCTGTTTTTATCAATGAGGTCTCTTCAGGATGCCGAGGGTTCCGTCCGACGGCTAATCGGTCTGAGTTGTAACTCGAGGATCGTTCGGAGGGGATTTTCCGCTCTCCAAGGACGACAGGCGGACAAAAACTGGACATTTTCTCCTCGCGCTGATCTCGTGTGTCGGCTTAGTGTCGTGTTTTGCTCGTGCCGCCAGACAGGGTCCAAACAGCGCGTGTTGGGAGGTGGCTTATGTGCCAATGCGCAGGAGGAAGGATAACTTCTGGCTCGTTTGAGCTGAGTGGTTTCAAAGCAACGTACCTAAATGAACTTGTTCAACTCTACGTTCAGTGCAAATGAAAAACTGTTATGTTGTCGCTGGCCTGGTCATTAACTCGTGACGGATGGCTTTTATTTTTCCCTATATGAACTATTTCAAGTTCAAACTTCGCTCACCATGCTCTAAGAGTAAAATCTGTTTTTCTTGAAAGCTGATCCAAGTACTTAGTCATTGCTTATTTCACACTTATAATTTAACAAACTACAATGTAAATGCAAGACGGAATGTACGCAGGATCTTTTTCGCTCCTATTCGCTCCTAATGATCACGCTGGTTGGACGTAAATTTTTTTGTCCGACTTAGAAAAACAATGCTACAGTCCATCAGATTTTCGGCCTTCTCCCCGTCGAACGACCTTCGACTAACATCCTGGACCACCGGTCTTCATCCTGGTCTTCAAGAACATCCTGGTCTTCAGTCTGTCCTGAGCCGTTAACAGGATAGACCATCCTTCGGACCCATACGGGGCTTCGCTGGCCCGGCGGCCGCCCGTCTGACCCATTTCCCGCCGCTGCTGAATGCCAAATGACCGCGGAAGAACGACCTCATGGCTCGCGGGTCAGCCGCGTTAGCTGGCCGCTTCCTCGGCTGTCAGACGATGGTAACACGCGTGTTAACGGTATGGTGATTGGTAACGTGCGTGTCATTGCTGAGGTGTGCTGCTAACGGTTTGACGGTGTGGAGTGGGATGGAAGGGTTGACGAGCACATAGGTGAAGACTGAAGATTCTTATTCAGTTGGCTGCGATGGGTATCGCTGCAGGCACCTCACCAACTTTGTCAGATCTGAATGGCTGCCAACACTAAAAAGGACTATTTTTGTCAGCGATGGAGCCACCAAAGTGGCATTTTGCTAAGTTGCGACAAAAATCCCGGTTAACGAGCCAGCTATGAAATTGCGGTTGCTGGTAAGGACCTATAGAACAAGACGTAACACTTGCAGCTGTTTGAGTTCCCGCCCCTGCTGATCTCGACCCTAGGTCATCTCCTGACGTGCTGTATCTCATTTGTCGTTTCGGCGAGGCTGTAAATCTAACGGTACTCGCAGCTTCGCCGGACTGGTTAATTGGCTACATTGGCTTCATCACTACCGCGCCGGGGGAAGGCACAGAAGAGGCCATTACGAGTGGTGGGCGGCATTTAATGAGACAGAAGGCAAAGGTGAATAATGAGGGTCTGTTTGTAGCCGACTACAGATGACTCTCTTGCCTTTAGTGACTTCAGATGGTTCTCTTGACGGAGATAGGGCTACTGCTTTAGCACAGTATATAAGACATATATAAGACCTGTTACAAAAGATACCTGATGGCTTTTCATGTGATCATGTCGATCTTATTGTCACTGGGATGGCATACATATATGTGAAGCTTCCGATTTTCCATTCTATTGATAATATGATGCGTTTGATTGACGATGGAAAATACTACCTCCAAAGCAAACACCTCTTGGTTTCCGCATGTCATCATACCAGGCATATGGTAAAGGAAGCGTCTTATGTGTCTCAATGAATGTTCATTATGGTCAGCCCAGTTCTTCATGTGAGTGTAATTTGTCATCAATAATTATTCCCTTTGTTTAGAATCGCGTATGGTAGATTGCTTTGTCACGCAATTAAGGTTTTGCGTATTTATTGTGAGCAATCTAGAGTGCGGCATCCTAGTTAGCCTTTCATCCGTCTCAGCTAGAACGGACACCGCCGTCTCATTGAATTTAAACAGCTCCCTCTTAATTAGATTTCCATACAAATACGGTGAGCGGGAGCGCCCTCATTTGGGTTGACTGACGGAAAGAGGGATGGGGCAGAGGTAGGATGAGGTAGAGCGGGGAGAGGGTGGACCAGGGAAAGAGTGAGGGAGCGGGGAAGAGAGTGAAATTGGGCTCAGCAGCCACGACCCGGCGGGGTGAGATTGCTGAGGTGGCTCCGAAGAAGCGCTGCTGATTAACTGAGGGAAGTCACCGAAATAACGCTGTTATCTCCGACCGCCAGGGCGAAGTCCTCCGGCTGTGAGGCGGCGTGACGTCACGGTGACCTGCGCTGTATTTCGCCCGCTCGCCAGGGAGAGATCTAGGGGGGGGGGATGTAGGGTCATGGGCATGGTTCCCCAAAACGGGTGGGTTCGGTCAGTCACCCCATTCACTGATTTCGTAGAAAATCAACACGAATCGAAGTCAAATCGAAACGAAAACAAAAACATACTTGGCCTTCAAACTTCTCTCAATGTGCTGAAACCCGTCCCAATCCCCCCCCAAAAAAAAAACTATTGACATTACAAAGCAGATCTAACATTCACTGACGCAAAATGCTAACCAGTTTTTTCGAGTCCTCAAACTAGACTTACCTTTCTTCACGCTGCGATTCAGAACTTCTGGCACACCGCTTTGCGGTCTACATCGGCAAATGACAACACTCCTGTTCCGGTCGCTCCTACGCAACTTACACCCCCTTACACACACACATACATACACAGGCAGTGGGCCAGTCCGGGCCAGGGTCGGGTCGACGTACCACAGTACCGGGACATCACGTGACCCGTCTATTGTGCGGTGAGGAGACACCATGTCGGCACCACGTGACCTGTCTGCCGTGAGGAGACCCCGCACCCGAGCCGGACTGGAAGGAAAGTCGGCCAGTGTCCCCGGCTGGAGCCGCCCCTCTGTCTGGGGCCGGCCCCGGCTGGGGCCGCCCCTCTGTCTGGGGCCGGCCTCGGCTGGCCCGGCCCCGGCTGGGGCCGCCCCTCTGTCTGGGGCCGGCCTCGGCTGGGTCCGTCCCTCTGTCTGGGGCCGGCCTCGGCTGGGGCCGCCCCTCTGTCTGGGGCCGGCCTCGGCTGGGGCCTACCCTCTGTCTGGGGCCGGCCTTGGCTGGGGCCTTCCCTCTGTCTGGGGCCGGCCTCGGCTGGGGCCT
>JARFNZ010126428.1:1098-11698 GCA_031763405.1 Balanus nubilus
AGCGACCCTTGGGTGCACGCCTCACCCCCCAGCCTCCCCCCCCCCCCCCGGTGACGACGCCTCTGCTATAATATATCATACCATGCGATCCAAACGCAATCTTTGCGGCATGTGGCGTGCTGGTCTTGTAACAGTAGGCTGGCGATAAAGCTCAAACTTTTATGAGTCTTCGTGACTCCAGTTCCGTGCAGCTAAATTGTCACCGTTGCTCGAACTCACAATATAACCGAGTATTTCAGGCTGTAATACAGGTTCAGGTACAGGTCGAACTAAACGAAGTCTGGTCCTTAGATCGCATTCATAATGCAAGTTGTGGAATTTTCGATCCTACTGCTCATCTCTCTCTTTCGCTCGTTTCCTGTCTTCGTTCACCTTCCTGATCCATTATCCCCGCTCACCCCTGTTGAGCCTCTCCTTAGTTTAAACCGTGCCAATCCCATTTGTGGCCACTGCAGTGGTATCGATGGCTCGCACAGGGCGCGTTCTCTCAGCGCTATGCTCCCGTTTGACAGGTTCGGACAAAGCCGGCTAATGAAATCCGCCTTCGAGGGCGTTCATCCGCGCATCATAAATACAGTGGCGACCGGCGGCGGCAGTAGCGGCGTGGCAGAACTGACAGCGGCAATAGTGACGCAGGCAAAGCGAGTAAGGAAAAGCGACAGGCAGAAATGGTGGGGTGGTGGGGACCGTGAGGAAAATAACAGCAGCTCTGAACCATATCATTGGTACGTGGAAAGACTTGGTGAAGGAGAAGAAACAAATTACTTTTGGGGGGAAAAATGGCCTAAACGACTGTCAATAGTGGAACATTATTAGCCAACACTCTAGCGCAAATTCCAATGTTACTGCGATCAAATTGGCACAGCTATGGCTAGGAGCACGAAATGTGAGACTTTAACCCCTTCTCTGAGTGCGGACACGGCTGGTGACTTGGAAAAGAGTTGTCGAATCCCTATTTTCGGAAATATTGTCATTTTTAATAAAAGCAACATCGTAAAGTTTAACATCGTGGCTTTCACGTAATGATTGGTTTTGTTGTTTGCTCTGAGAAGCTCCTTTTGCTGCGCACATATTTCCGTAATAAAATCCCGGCCGGACAATGATATGTGGGATATGGGCCGTGACCAGCACGCCATACGGCAACACTTCGCGGGACCATACCCATTTTAGCGAGACGTTTATGAGCCGTAACTCTAGTGGTTTGCGTGTTTTACATGCAAACACTTTAAACCAGGATTATCACGTCCGCAAGTTCGAATTCCTCGTTGTCTGTTTGCTGAGGGCTGTGTTGTCGCAGAGCGTATGTTTTGTCGTCATGAGACATTGTTTTCTTATCGGATGTGATACGTCCAGCTCATGCAAGGAGATGCAAATGATATCGCTTACATGGTCAATATGCCTCTCTGCGGGCATCGGAAATTGGTCACAGACAATCAAAGACGCTAGATGATTCCGCTGACTGGGTGTAAGGCTAGAGGGTAATCCGAAGTGAGAACAAGACAAAGTGAGGTTTGGATGAACTTGAGAGTGGGGAGGTGGGGAGAAAGACTGTGATGACACAATTTTATTTAAAAATGAGAATAAATATTTTGGTTGACAACATAGTGGAGGAGCTGATATGCAAACGAGACCTACACATCATGTTCAAACTGATGCGCAGCATCTATGCTCCCGACCTGATTCGCCTTCACATCACTCACCGAGTCGATGTCCCTAGTCGCAGCATTGCAGAGTTCAGTGATGGCCAACTGCAGACCCCTCGTGTACGGACTGAGTAAGTGTTGAATTTGCCGCCGAATTGTTATCGAACTTTAGTCGAAAGCAAAGGAAAGAAGTATTTATAAAAATACTAAAATACTAAATATACTAAATACTATATTAAACTCTTTCACTGAAAAATATATATTACCAATATATGTTCAATCGTACAGCCATTGCCCCATTACTGCCACATTCATTTTTTATCAATACTGCTCCTAACCAGCAGGACACTCGACTCCACGCTGATGGCTGCCACGAGGGGCTGAGCAGTGCCACCGGAGCTGCCGGGGCACCCCAGGGGCCACCAGGCCGGCCCGGCACTAGCGACGGAGCAGCTCTGTGCTACGAGGGGCACCTCCAGTCGCGGCTATAACGAAGATGCTAGAGTTCCATCATCATTATGCTCGTAAATTATTACGACAGTAAACCAAGGTACTCATAAATTTTAAAATTCAGCCAACGCATAAACGGTAACAATATCAAACTATTTAAGGGGGACTTTGATATTGGTGCACCCTTTTGCAAATTGAAGGGGGACACGGTGCTCATCCATTCCGCCGCCTATGCCGGACCCAGGTGGAGGCAGAGGCGAGAAATACAGGCTCACGGCCGGGGCAGCTCTGCTGGACGTGTCGGGTTGGAGTGGAGGTGGGTGGACGCGAGAGAGAAGGCAGGGGTTAGCATTGTCCCCGACGGTGTCAGCACAGATGGAGGGGCCGGCCTTAGCCTGCCACGTCGGAGTTGGGCGGTGTCGGAGTTTGTCACCCGTGATTAAACCAGCACTTTAATCATGTCAACAGCACTAGGCCGAGGTTTAGCCGGATAACTTCCACTACACTTCACAGGGATAGCGGCATTGGGCCGCGACTCGCAGCTTCGTTGGTAGGATTAGGCTTGGGAACGCGGGGCTGAGTCCATTCATTGTCCTTAGGTAAGAGTTCTGATTGGCGTTTGAAGTGGACGGTTTGGCTCTTCTTCGCTGCTGGCGGCCGCCGAGCCGTCTGCCAAGAACGTGCCCTGGTAACTTGGGCTGAGCTGTTCCGCGAAGTTGGCCGCAGATGCAAACTTTGCAAGTTCCAACATCAGCGGCACCAATACTCCGGTGGCATCGGGCGCTCCGCACAAACGGGACAAGTGGCAAATAATGGATCTGATCGCTGGTGGCTTATTGCTGTAGCTCGGCGATCAATACTATGGGTCTCGCTGGATTATTGGATGGCTCCGTAGCGTAATGAACTGTGTCACTGGTATTTGGGTTCGCTGTCCTCAATAAACATTTACTCACGCTATGGTTAAACGACAGTGGCATAAATGAACAGTTCATGTTTGTCTTGACTAATAATAAACGATCATGATGAGGATTCATAGCCACTGGCCCATTGTGCCAGAGAATCGATTATGAACGTGATGGTATCTCATGAGAATAGGGACACCTAGATATTATTCAAATGAATATTAATTGCACTGTTAATGTTCCGAACTTTTCATTTTCTATATGTACGGAAGAGTTCTAAACTAATATTGGTCGTATGGCAGTGTGGTGTTACGTTGGACCTAGTGAGCGTTAACAATAAATATGTTTCATGATTGATCCCAAAAATGAAGAATTAAAAAAACATGAACTCGGCAGATCTGAATCATGAAATGCCTTCGTTTGCCAGATATGTTGGAAATGGTGTACATTAATTTAAAAAAAATCATTTTGATATTTTGCACCACCACACGATAATTGGGATACCAGTCCCGAATCTCCTGCACAAGTGCTAATGTTCATGCTGATGTACAAGGTACACTCACAATTGTATATTGATATTCATTTAGTTACCTTATATCACATGTAAATCGAACATTGATTTCTCTCCCCATTTTATGTTTTATTGAACAAAAACACAGGATATTAATTTTCAGGAATGAAGACATGTGCGTGAAATTAATAACGATGATAACATGACCAAAGTAGAGTTCAATGGCAATCATATCCTTCTGCTGCCTAGAACTTTTAGCTCTCCGATAACTTTGTCCCTATTCTCTTGCGGGTGTCCCAAATCTCTCGCAATTCAGAGTCGCAAGATTTCCGCTCTACAAACTATAAAACGCTACGCATGAATTTGTTGAGCCTACATGACGAAAATAAATGTTCCGCTAATCTATCGGTGTCACAACTACTTAACTACTACTTATACCTTGGGAGCTATGTCTTTTTAAAGTAAAACTTGTCGAAATGTTCCAATGCTCCAACTCTCTCCCACGTATAATCCTAGATATGTCATATGTATATTCTACAGAAGGTCCAAAATGAAGCAAGTTTTTTTCTGAGGAATTCACAGAGTATAAACTCGTTATGTTTACTTATCGCCATGTATTGTGATTATACATGACACTTTTGTATCACGCGAGGTTATATTGTTATCATGATGCGACAAAAATGGGTCTAAAATTAGCCAAGAAGCGCATACCTACCAGCCGGAGTCGCCGGACGCTGGTGCCGAGAGGTAGGCTGTGCCGCCGCACACATCAGTGAAGCGGCGCAGTATACCTATACCTACCGCTTAACCCGTCGATGGCGGTGGACATGAGTTCGTTGCGTGGAAACGTGGAACGATTCGGAAGTCGAAACCAGCACCAGAAAATCGAGGGAGAGATATGTGCACACTTGCAACGATTGTGCGTCCTCTAAAAGATTATCTCGATCATGTAATGAACTGTGTCTAATGCCGGACGACTTGCTGCTCTGAATATTACGTGCGCAGAAGAGGAGCCTCCTCGCACTACGATTGTTCATTCAGCCCCAGCCCCAGTCCAACCCCAACGACTATAACCACCAGCCTGGTAGTACTATGTTGCTTTAATTAACCACTTTATGTGCGAGTTTCATGACCCTACTTTGATATCATCTTGATCAAATGCCACCTAATGACGCAGTGCGTTGGTCGATGGTCAACCGCGACATTATGAATAACGCTTATATAACGTAAATGGTGGCACTCAAATATTTGTAATTTAGAAGTTTATAAGTTTCGATCTTACAGAAGACCAATCGGTTATGCTTTAGGCTGTTGTTTAAGGTTTCAAATGTTGCTTTTACTTTAAATGAAGAGGTAACGAAATGTTTAGTGCGCACTCTAATTAGGTTATTGGAAGTAATCTATTTATTTAAATCAACTCAATCATTTTCCAAGATACTTAATATCTGATATCCTTAATATTAACAATCGTTAGTTGTGCGTTAAGAGAAGAGATCTTAGGGTGCAAAAGCTCGTTTATAGTGTCTTCTTTGTTGTTTATCCCCAAATGCGTTGACTTAAATACCCCACCAAAACCCCACCAATACACCACCAATGCGTCACTAATACACCAGCAATACATCACCAATACACGGCAGTGGTGTGTGACTCCCGGAGGACCCATGGTCGATTGTAACAACGATACTCAGCGTCTCATGGGTGCCGTTATCGAGTTCTTGTAAGCGTATCAGCTGACAGAAAAGCCCCGTGCGAGTTTGTCTGTCATGTGTAATATGTATGCTGTGTGTACACTGGGGGTTCCAGAAAGGCGACTTAGAATGGTTTGGTCCAAATACCAAAAAGTTTGACACAAGTTGGAGAACTCGTCGTATTTCGCTTGCTCATGCAATATTAGCCGGTTTATGATAAACTTTTCTTTGGAAGAGTTGCATGGATTTCCTCCCATGCATTTTAGGCAATGTATCCATTTTCGCCGATTTCAGACGGTTGGGGTCGTGGTGGTGGGGGGGGGGGGGGTCTTTTGTCCCTCCCCTTGGATATGCTAGTGCGTTTGTGATAACCATGGTAACAATAGCTACATCTTGCCTAAAATGCAGCGTTTATTGTCCCTCGTTATTTTTTTAACGCACGTTCAAAACGCATGTTAACTTCGCTAGAATTCATTAAATTTGCAGTCATGCGGCGGGACACATCAAATGTATAGAATGTGTTGAAGAACGAAAGAATTAGATTAAGAAAACAGGATGGGTGAGCCAAGACCCTGCAGTTTTTTATTGCATATCTTCAGTCACCACTTCCTATCCAATTTTTGTCATCCTTTTATTTACCAAACAGTTTTAGCTATCCACCTCTCTCGAATAGTGACACATTGCTTAATCTCTGACCTGTTTTTCTGCACTTACTACCCCTATCTACCCAAAAATACCAACCAGCCATAAACGCCTCACACGCATGGATTCGAAGACTGATGGCGCCGGAAGGGTCACGCGATCCTCCAGCGCCTCGTTAAAGCTCGTAATGTCTGTCACGTCGGGCGGCGTGTCAGTGGCGATGTGCGAGACCAGCCAACTACGCTCGGCTTTTTCCCTCATATAATGTCCCGCTGCACCGGGTGACTGATAACACCCGATGAATAGCCTTTATGCAGAGCGGCGGTGGCGGCCGAGCCTGCGCCCTGACAGCTGTTGGTGTAGTAGACGCTTAGCATCGATCTCGAGGTGTGCACGGTTCATGGTGCACGGTGCACATGATGACAGGACAACAGCCTCGTGACAGGACAACAGCCATGATGCCATGGCACGACCATGATGACAGGACAACAGCCATGATAACAGGACAACAGCCTCGTTCCTGGCAGCTTTGGGCTTCCTGGTGGCGGGAGGCGTGAAGGAAGTAGGTGGTGTTTTCACAAGCGAGCTGGTCGGTGTGCACAATGTGTGTATGTTCAGGGTGTGGAACTTGGAGTCGTTGCACCCAGGTTGTAAGGAGCTCCATCAGCGGAGTCCGGCTGCCGCACACAGGAATGTCCTGATATGTCGGCCACTGCGCAGTCCCTCCCGAGAATTGTTAGTGCTCGATTGCGTGCCCGTTCGCTATGTGAGTGTGGCTGCTAGAAACCCTTAAATGCCTATTGACATGCATCGTGCCCGCATATTCTCGGATGTGTAGCCACAGTGCGTGGTTCTGGCCAAAGCAACTCCCTGCTACAAAATTAAATGGGAGACTATTATATAAAATATTACCCATAAGTTACGCAGTGCTACAGTTTGGAATGCTGAGATAATATTGCAAACAAAGGTAAAAGGTAAAAGGGAACAGTGCAAGGTAAAATTAAACCTCAACAGGAATCGGCAAACATGCTGCTTTTGCTTTACAATTTTGTGATTTCATAACTTGTTAGAGAAACATTGTCTCTTAAAAAGCCTTGATCGCATTTTGCTTCCTTAACGAAATATATCGAGCCGCACCGAAGAGCGTCGTGGCGTTGAGTTGTTACTCAGATCTCCTACGGCATTTCATGACAATATTTCCGCTATCCATCAGATTATCGAACTAAATCTAAAATTGAGTATTTCATGGCATTTTGTATTCGCTTATATTTCCCCTACTATCAGTTGCTCTGTTTCAATGGCACAGCTGTATACACCGTCGATAAACGTATCAAAGCACCTGTCCTTTGTTCAGCCACCTGCTGGCGATGTCTGACGTGTGTCTTTTGTGTCCCGCAGGGCTTTCATTCGGATATTGTGTATGTGCTGTCCGAAAACGTCAGCAAGAGCGCGGCTGGGACATAGGCCAGTGAAGCACCAGGTGAGACGACGACGCCTTGTATTGGTATATAACTATTGTTAATGGGTGCGGGGTGTGGAATGTAAGCCGGCGTTGTATTGATTTAGATAACGTACTCAACATGTTCTTTTATATTGTAATTTAAAATAGACTTCTTTCAGTCATGAACAAGAACTGTTATTTCACTATCATTCTGTTTAATCTTTAGGAGGTATGTGAAGCGAAAATTCCTGGAAGGAAGACACATTTACACTGCATGTTTATGTGGATCACGAATGGTGATGTTTCAGTGAACTTTAACCTGCGTTTTCAATATCAAAGAAATAGTTCACTTTCAAAGATCCCTTTGAGTTTGACAGTAATGGATACTTTCAGCAGAAAGCTACCAATATGTAACTGGTCTTGACAGTAACTTTGTATCCTTGGAAGAATCAGCTAGTTTCTGTTTTGTATGACGTAAGTCTTGAACCGTTCCCACGGCCAATTCCGCTCACTACACGGCCAATTCCGCTCACTACACGGCCAATTCCGCTCACTACACGGCCAATTCCGCTCACTACACGGCCGATTCCGCTCACTACACGGCCGATTCCGCTCACTACAGTCCCCGACCGCTCGGACGGCCGGGGGTCGTTTGGGCGTTGGCGCCGCTGCCAAGGGGTTCGATGTCAGAGGATGGATCAGATGTCTAGTGCATCTGGCAAAGCCTATGTCGTCTGGCTAAACCTACCGAAATAATGCGCGCAACATGTTTTAGACCCTTAAATGTGTAGAGTTTTGGGGTAAGCGATCACTGCCATTTGTCATGATGATATTCTGCTACAATTATAGGTACATACAACTCCAGGCTACACTTCTGCCATATCAGTTTAAAACCCCATGTTAGATGTGGACTTTAAAACTTCACTGTCGGTTTAACAGTGACAAAATCTACTCCGAATGCATGCGGGATTCCAAGATGATAGCCTTACAAGGAAATATGTGAAGCGAAAGAGAATTGTGCTGTTTTTTTTTGTTTCTTTGCAGGGCAAACTAATTTCTTAGTTCGAAATAAAGATATCGTCTCGAAAGGATTACGTTTCTTTGTTATTGATAATTTTTAGCCCTGTTGTCGTGGTATAAAATTTGTTCTGCCAGACATAACGACCAAAATACATATTGCAAAATAATATGTCACTTATGGTAGTTATTCTCGAGTATTTGCAACTGTTATCTCCTTCCACTGAGACCCCTTGTTTTTAGTGGGCTTCACCCGATAGTGTAGGTTCTGAAATAGTGGAGCATTGTCAGTACCAAGCCGGAGCCTACAAATCAGATTTCCCCGCAATATTTCAGTTCGGCGGACAGTTCAGGTAGTAACATAAGCCTATGTTGTTGCGATCTACGCGAATAAGACATTTGTCCGTTCAGTCCGAATGAAACGGATGAAATTTGTGCATTCAGTCTCCTCATGCGTAGAATACCTACTTGTGTTTCTTCACTGAGGTCAGCAGAAATAAATTAAATTGTTACTAGCGTTTATATAGTTGTAAATCAAATTACTTATGTCATATCCTCAAAGCCGCTGATTAGGAATTGTAGAATAAATATGAAATGGCAGTTTAATGGCATAGGTCTACAAAATATTTATTCGTCACATGTAACAATCAAACATCACGAGAGCTTCAAACATTCATTGTGTAAGTGTCCATCCACCCTCGTAAAGAAACAGGTGTTTGTTGGTGGTGAAGTGGCGCTGAAACAAACTGCGACTGCGTTGCGTCGGTGGTGGGCCAACTAATGTAGCGTCACGTTTTCAAGCGTGACAAGGCATGGATGTTGCCGCCGCACGAGCGAACTTGACCTCCCACACCAGCTTAGTCTTGCACAGGCCGCAAAACAGCATGGTGTTTTGAACGACACTGAATCTGTCCACTGTGCGCTCTGGGTGGTCCATATAGGAAGCGGTGATGTAGACCAAAATACGGTACGATGTTTACATGGACGCTTGACATAGCCAGTCCTGGTACATATAAAATTGAAAATTTGTAATCTAATTTAATATACATATGCAATCTTTGCCTCCTGGTTCATATAAAATTGGCTAGGAAGTGTGAAGGGCCAGTTATATGTGCTCGATGTTTCCTCTTGGCCGGGGTGACATACGGCGGCCATAAATCGGCAAGAAGAAATAATTAACTGAGAGAACCATGCTCCAAGTTTCCAGCTCGTAAAACTGTCACCATTAAATCCTACCGGTAAACTTGATTCATCCACTTGGGTGTAGCAGGTCATCGAACCTGCAATATTCTCCGCTAATACGAAAACCCTGATTCCAGAAATTTACAAGTCAAATATACGCCTGGTTTTTAAAAAGCTATCAGAAAGTTATTTACAACTTAATTTTGAATATCACCTGCAAAGACTCGGCGCAGTTCCTTGCCCTACATTGGTAAATGGCTACGAGTTATCTCAGAGATTTTATTCTTCTCAGTGAAACCGACGATAACAGCATCGCTGTTTATCCGGATCAACCACATAACTGACCTCCACTTTATTCAATCCGCCCAATTTCCAACCCCAACAGAACTTCGCCGGGCGCCTTTCCGGACCGAGCGCTCCTCACAGCGCCGGCCGTCGGTGTCTGTGTGTGTGTGTCTGTCTGTCTGGTCTGTCTGTGTGTGTGTATCTCTGTGTGTGGAGAGGGGGACCCTGGGGCGGGGCTTTACCGCCTTGTTTGCTCAGCGCCACTGCGGCCGAGCTTGGCGGTCTGAATGTTCAGCTCAGTGGAAAGCCGACCAGTCGAGCGGTCGGGCCGCCGAGCCATGACTGACCACCGTCATAGGTCAGACGCCCCGCGCCGGTATCGGCAGGGGCCCGCAGGGGCTGTCAGGGGTGTACAGATGACGACAGGAACTGTCAGGGACTGTCGACAGGGGACGATTGGGACTGTTGGAAGCCGTCAAGGGACGACAGTAGCAGGCAGGTGGCGAGAGTTATTCCGTATTCAGTTTGCTGACTTCTATGGGAAGGAATGCATCACCGATGTCGGCCGATGTCGCATTGGCCTATGCATTTATGTCGATTTTTTTTCCTAGATCAGACGAAGTGAATAGTTCCCCGGCGAACAAACTGAATGAAAGATAGATATAAATTCTTCTTTGGTTTTCTGCTGCCGACTCTTAATGAACATTCGCACTTGCTGTTTCTCGGTAAACCTTCCGTCAAATAGTACCTGAACACCTCATGTCCTCTGGTTCCCCGCTTCTCTCTCGGCGCTCTCTCCCCCCGCTCTCTCTCTCTCTCTCTCTCTCTCTCTCTCTCTC
>JARFNZ010126439.1:0-11696 GCA_031763405.1 Balanus nubilus
CCCTCCAGGGCGCGTGTTAAGTTATCGGGCTTACCCCAACCTGCTTCCACCACTAGTATTTGATACAAACTTGCCAGTGTATCTATAGCTTCAACCAATCGTATTTCGACAAAACAGCTTGTGAACGCTGGTAGCGGCATTCAAACAGAGCCCCCGCGGCAGTTCTGTTTCGACTGTTTGTTTACAATTATTGTTCTTTTGTCTTCACGATCATTTGGTTGAGCCATTTTTCTATTCAGATGTCATGATAGACTAAAATATGTCAGACGAAGCTAAAGCCATTTACAAGTTATTCCCCACCGTAATGGAAAGGTAATGACAATGACAAAACAACAGCGAAGGCAATGACAAAACGAAATGTTTTGATTTCTGGTTGTCTCACGTGCGCCGTATTGCATTACTTCCTCCTTCGTTTGCTTGCCTTCATAATTGTGATAACCGCTTTCATTACCGAAATAAGCCGAAAGAATTGAAGCGAAAAATCAACTATCGGAGGCCTATATATTAATTTTATCACATTCAAACGTGATAACAATTGCTACTTACCATAGGAAAAATGTTTTGGGCAATACCAAGGACAATACAAAACAGTAGACATACTCCCTTTAAAGAATTATCTAGAAGCACGCTAAATCCAGAATGTACCCCTGATTAGCGGATTCATTTTCGATGCCAACTCCTTTTATACCTTTATCTCTTTTGTATACCATGCCACCTTATACCATATACCATACCATACCATACCTCCTTTGTGCGTTCGCTCGTAAAGCGCCGACCTAGGCGTCTTACTGCTACAGCATATCCCTGACCAACTGTTTCGAAACAGTCATGATGCCTAGTTGAATATGCGAACTTTATCCTATTCATTCAGTCACAACTGACAACACATGCTTAAACCACGCCTGCAACGACAGCGGCCAAAAAACAAGCACAAACGTGAATACCGAACCCAGATTACCTTTGCGACACATAGCTATTAAAAATTTAGTCATATCACCGGTGCAACCATGGCCTGGGTGCCGCATTTGTCATGTCAGTTATGAAAAAAAACGCTGCATCCTTGGCCAGAATCAAGACACCTGCATGACGGCTACAGTCTAGGTGACTGAGCCCAGATGCTTCGAACCTGAACTAGACTCAATACCGCTGCCTAATTTATCTCCTTGTCCAAGTTTAAGAAAATGTCGACCCTTAACATGAGTTTTGAACTGAGATTGACTATAGAAACCAATTATCTAAAAGTCATTTATTCTTGAACTATACTTAGACGCCTCTAAAGAAAGGTTCGTTTTGAATAAACGTTTTTTTTTTGTCATGGGGCGGTTTCTTACCAGATGCACTGGGTATCCGTTACCCACTCTGACGCCGGACCCTTGGCAGCGGCGCCAACGGCCGAGCGTCCCGTCCAGCTGCCGGAGCGGTCGGAGGCTGTTCGGAGACCAGGGTCTATGTGGGGAATGTGTAACGGCTCGCGTTATATAAATCAGAAAGTTTCTGATTGCCCGTAGATATATCAATTTAGTGTCAAAAACAGATTATCGACCGATTACCAAATTGACCGATTGACACCAATAGTGCGAACCGCCATCACCGGCCTGCAGGTTAGCTCACGTCACCTCACGGCTGCTCGTACGTCCGGCGTGGTGTCAGCGTGGTCACTGCTGCTGTGGTCACGGCCACAAGTCTGTGTCGATGCCGCTGATCCGATCTCAGATACGAAGAGTGGGACATCAGATCAGTTGTGCCATCACAAGGGTTACCTGCGTTACCCCGGTCCACTAGGGTTACCTGCGGTACCCTCGGTCCACTAGGGTTACCTGTGGTACCGCAGGTAACCCACCTGCGGTACCCCCGGTCCACTAGGGTTACCTGCGGTACCCCTGGTCCACTAGGGTTACCTGCGTTACCCTCGGTCCGCTAGGGTTACCTGCGTTACCGCCTGATCCACTAGGTTTGCCTGTGTTACCTCCTAATCTGCCGCTGACCCGACACCAGGCCGGCACCAGACCGCCGCTGACCCGACACCAGACCGGCACCAGACCGCCGCTGACCCGACACCAGGCCGGCACCAGGCCGCCGCTGACCCGACACCAGGCCGGCACTAGGCCGCCGCTGACCCGACACCAGGCCGGCACCAGGCCGCCGCTGACCCGACACCAGACCGGCACCAGACAGCCGCTGACCCGACACCAGACCGGCACCAGGCCGCCGCTGACCCGACACCAGGCCGGCACCAGGCCGCCGCTGACCCGACACCAGACCGGCACCAGGACGGCAGAATGGGACAGAAGCATCCGCTGATGTTTTGTCACTGGGGTCACACTAGTGTTACCTCAGCCTGAAGCAACGCCGCTGACCTGCCCCTAGATAGCATCATGTGACATCACATCAGTCTATAAAAACTGACCAGGTCAGTACCTCCTATGACGCAACGATAATGGCTGAGCTCGATCAAGGAAATCACGCGTGTGCCGTTGCTGTCTGCCCTCTTGACGGTATTTTAATGTGCTCGCTAGCCCGTGCCGAGCTGATGGAGAGAAACCCGTGTGACCAACAACCCTGTGACTAACAACCATGTGGGTTCGTGAAACGCGCCAAATGCATGCTAGTGCTGCCGATTTTATTGCTGATAACAAGATTCTGATGCGCAGGTGACGTCGCTGATAGTTATTGTTGAGCATGCCCGATCAAAAGTTAGACGATTTATTTACGATTAAGTAGTTGATTGGCTAGTTAAGGTTATCACAGCAATGTAGGTTGTAGGTAGATCGCCAGGCTTGAATCAGACCAGTTATGGACATGTATGAATATATGTATGCAGTCCTTGGGTTGTTCAGTAGTTCGCTCAGTATTTCGCTCCGCATTTCGCTCCGCATTTCGCTCCGCATTTCGCTCCGCATTTCGCTCCGTATTTCGCTCCGTATTTCGCTCTGTATTTAAGTGTTTCGTTTTTTCATATGCTATGTAACTAATCTATAAAACGTGCGTAGAGCGAGATTGCTGGAACGATATTTTAATCACGAAAAAAGTGTATTGAACACTCAGATCCGGGGAGGTACTCGCCTCAGAGTGAGTCGTTGAGTCAAATTCGTTTCAACTTTGAAACAAATGAGTTAACGAGTTGATACAGTCAATAAAATTGTGAATTGAGTCGAGTCAAAGTTAAGTCATATGAACTGGCGCTTAAGTCAGAATTCAGTCACCTGGACGGGACTTGAGTCAAAGTTGCGTCGACTCATTCTTCTGAGTGAAATGAGATAATGCAGTGACTTGAAAAAACTGTTTTCAAGATTTGTCGTATTAAACATTGCGTCCATGACGTTTCATGGGAAGAATCGACATGATTTAAAATATCCCCGACCGCATCCCCGATCAGCAAATTTGTTTTTGTTGTGACAAAAATGAGGCGACACAATCTTCAGCAGACATGTTCCATGTCCCCAGGCGATTTGGCATTTAAATGGGTATTGTGGAGACGGGCATTGCTCTATGGCACTTCTGTGCATTGCGAACTATGGCTCCATGCCTCCTTTTTCCATGTGCAAGTTTTTTTCGTTGATCACGAAGCAGCTAAACACCGTGAAAATAGCCCGATATCCTTCGGGATCCGGGATCCGAGGTCCAGGGATCCAAAGTGTATTCCAGGCTATTTTCCAACCTTTTGCTAGATAAATGAACAAAACCGACTCAGACACCACGGAGGGATGCAGCTGCAATAAGTTCCACCATATATTATAATTGTATTGCCGCTATTTTAGTCAGAATCTGGATTCAAAATTTGTAGTGTCTGGGATCCGAGCACATGTCTGATCTTGAGTCAATCTTGAGTCGGCTCAAGAAACTCTCACCACCTCCTTAAGCCAGAGTGTAGTCAAGGGAAAAAGTAAATGAGTCAAAGATGGGTCATGTCAAACCTTTATTCAAACATTTGAGTCATAGATGAGCCAGGGCCTTTCGAAAATGAGTCAGAGTCGTGAAAGTCGAAAAAATCTGAGTTAAGCACAACGCTGCTCAGATCAACGCAAAATAATGATGTGCACGTATGCCTTCAGATTGCAGGCTTCCCGATAAGTATATGGGTCATGGTTGCGCAATGAAAACCACCTTCAGTGGTCCAGAAAGCCACATGCACTACGTGCAAATAATGAATGCGTGAATAGATGGATATTGAATGTGATGACAAGTTTACGACATTGCTTTCAAGCGCACTCGTATCACTTTCGAACTGAGTTGAACTTGATCAATGTCGTTACTCGTTAGGCTGCTTTTTGTTCCGTCCTTTTTGCGTTCGTCGGTTATGCGTCGTGACGGGGCCGGTAAAATCGATTTTAGTGACGCCTGCCTGAGACTGGTCGAGACGCAGAAGCCCCGGGCCTGAACATTGGAACATTTCAACGAATATTTCACATTGATTATCTCGCGCCGTGCAAGGGAGTTTGACGCCTTCCTCGGGTTTTTCGCCGATAACATAAAAGTCGCCCGTTGCCGCTTTGGTAGACGTATTTTAGCATCAAGTACACACATTGTGTAAAATGCCTGACCCCCGTTCAGCTCAGATCAGATCACCAGGTCAGATCACGTGTCCCAATATCAGAACAGGTTTGCGGTTGTGCTATGTCACACTTTTCTACTAATCAGTTTCAAACGTTGATAATTTAAGAGATCATCACTACCCTGATTTGGTTTATCTCGTCATTTTATACTTGTGGCCTGAGGTTAGGTCAAGTTAAGTGACCTCTCCATTATATGAAAGTGGAAAATGTTAAAATGCCTCTTTTTCCGAGAATACGCATCAGATCACCTTTCTCATCTTGATCATCTCTGTCATGGTCAAATTAATCACGCCATTCTGGATGACCCAGGTGTATTTTGTCCAATAACAGCGCACAGGAGACCAGCTCTCTCCCTGGCTAGTATAATTAGCCATGCACGTGCTCAGCGCTGCCATTTGTCAGAACGAGGCAATGCTTGTGATGCCCTCTAACGGCATCGTAAACTGTTGCGGGAATGGTGGCAGCGCCGAGGAAAAAATCCCGATATTTCGTAATGATGTAGATAATTTCGTATGGTATTTTCCAACTTAGTACAAAAGGCGGGGGAAAATTCTTGGTCAGCCAGGTCATGGCCCCAATCCTGCAGCATTGGAGGCATCCAAGTCTAGTCGGTCTCGCGACATTCTGGACGGCCGATTCTGAGAACTTCATGAGGCCCCGGCCCCAACCGGCCGGTACCGGCCGATTCGTTCACCACGTGATAAATAAAGAAACAGGACAACCAAGCTAATAGTTTGAAAGATTTAAAGTAATGCCTTCCTTTTGGTCCTTGCATAATACAACAGCAATTATCTTACAGCAAGCAGCTGGTACAAAATAATTATTTTGGCCGCAGAGCAAATTTGAACGTGTTTTTTTGCGCCAACATTATGTAGTAGATAACATTTTTTTACCAGCTCTGCAATGTAATGCCTTCTGCTACATGTTTCACGCTCGCGTTAAAGATTAAGATTGAAACAATGGTATTATGCATGTGCATGCGATTTTCGGTGCATCTTCGGAGGTAGGTAAACAAACGAAGAAAACTGGACGCTAGCAAGAACAAATACTGTTGACAACACAAAAAACACTACTCTGAGTCAGGGTAACTTCAGTGTAATGACAACTTTTGGCTGGAAAAACAAACACGAAAAGTCGATTGTTCAGTCTGATCTATACCACTATTTATGTATAGACGACGACTTCATAAAAAGTACGGGCCTTTACTCTTGCACTGTCGCGGCGCAGACCACTGTCGCGGCGCGGACCACTATCGCGGATCACCATCCACCGTCCGTAACCCGTGCAGGCAGCAGCAGGCAGTACCGCCTGCAACACAGCCCCCGATTTCACCTGTTGGCTGGCCCGACCGGCGCGGCGGCGCGGTGCCAGCGGTGCCTCACCTGCCTCGTTACCGGCCGGCTCCGTCCTGTCCGTCCCTCCTCAGTGCTCACAGCCTCAGAGTCCTCCACTGACGCGAGCGTGCGGTGTGCGTGGCACCTCCGTCGCACGCAGCGTCACCGACAGCGCACACCCGTCCCGGCGGAGCGACTGGCCTGGCCGCGCCGGACGGACCTTCACCTTCGCTGCAGCCCGCTCGCGCCGCCGGCCGCCGGGTTTCTCTTTCGTCGGAGCGGGACCCGCTCGCGCGCGCGAGACCCAAGTGGGTCA
The DNA here is from genome assembly GCA_031763405.1 of Balanus nubilus. Taxonomy (NCBI): domain Eukaryota; kingdom Metazoa; phylum Arthropoda; class Thecostraca; order Balanomorpha; family Balanidae; genus Balanus; species Balanus nubilus. The sequence goes on from JARFNZ010126439.1 coordinate 6,204, forward strand.
GGTGAAATCTGGCTGACCAGCGGCGGCAGCGGCCAGCCAAACCGTCCTTGAGCGGGACAGTAGCATCGCTGCTCAGTGCGCACCCCCGGCTGGCTTCCGTGGGGTGTGGGGCAGGAGCGGAACGGAAGGTCGTGAGAGGCTGACGATATTTGGTATGGTCTCCGCCGTGTTTGACCGAGTTGAAGCTGTTCCGTGGTCCGCGGTCGGTGGTCAGTGGTGGAAGCGGTCGCGGATGATACGGCCCTAAGCCGTCGGCCGGCTAGTCCAGTCCGGATTAGGAGCGTGTCGCACGACATGTGATCCGGAGATGACCTGGCCAACTGGCTCAGTTTGGTCTGTTTCTTCCGTTGATCACCAGCTTTGGACCACCGCGGACTGACGTGGGCCGTTTACGCCAGCAAGTTGGCCGTCACTTCCTGGGCCGGCCAGCCGACCTGTTATTCTGTCCTACCTACCTCCTCCGGCCGGGATGCTTCGAGCTGAGGGCTGACCAGCGTCTCGTCTCCAGTTATGCAGTAAATGTTCAGACTTCGGAAGTTAAATCTCTTCTGGTTTCTGGCTTTAACCCTCGCCAGTGTTGGACAAAACTGCTGCGTCTCCTTGTAGGGGGGGGGGGGGGTGATACAACCCCCTGCCGATTCGTTCCTAATTGAGCTCTAGAGCTTTGCGGTAAAGACGAGCGTGTTGCTTGTGACGAGACGAAGCTGATGGTACCATATTTTTAGGTCCTAGGTCATTTGGTGACTTCCGAGGTCAGTTAGTAACCCGAAATCACCGAATTCCATTTTTGCAAATAGAATTACTTCTAATCAAGCTAGAGCCTCGTTCTAAAAATCAAGACGTTTCTTTTGGTTAGTAGAATGCGTTTTGATACATTCTTGGTCTCAGTTTACCTTTATTCCTAGTCAAAGGTCAAAGCTCAACTTAGGTCATTTGAGGTCAGTGACCTCGCTTGACCTGTAATGAGTCATGACCTCAGTTGAACCCGTATTTGTGTAAAATGAGTGTTAACTTCGAAATCAGCGCATAAAAACACCAAATAAAACTCTGGAAATCAAGAAAGGTCACCCGAGGTCATCAGAGGTCAGTGACTTCGGTTGACCTTTGGGGGGTCGTGACCTCATCGGAACCATGCAGGTCACATGGTAACCCCTGTATGTATACTCCTGAACTTCAAAAATCAGGAAGAGCGAGAGTTATAAGCAATGATATGCCACGGAACGCCATTTCTGCTTGACATGACTTTGAGAAAAAGGTTACAAGTCACGAGCCATCGGGGTCACGGTTTCGATTTTTTAAGGTAGGTGTAAAATTGATTATTACTAGGGTACCGAAAGTTTCGTTGCGATCCGCTGCGTTTTAAGCGAGTTATTCCCGAAAAACCGAGGGGGGGGGGGGGTGGTGGTTCCACCCCCTACACTGGCAAGGGTTAAGTCTTACCAATGTAGGGCATAACTGCTTCGTCACCCTGATGATTCACCCCTAATTGAGCTACAGCAGCTATTCAAAACCGAGGGCGTTGCTTGTGATGAGGGGAAGCCGTTGATACTCGATTTTTAGGTCTTGGATCATTGATCTTGAACCTTCGAGTTCAGAGGTTACCAGAACGCAAAAGAACAGACATTGACTTGAAAAACAGATATCGACTTGAAATTTGTTATGCTCATTCACTAGTATGATATCTTGAGGCCATCTTGAATGTTTTCTGAGCTTCAAAAACGTTTCTTTTCATACGAAATTTAAAGAAATATAATATTTAGTTACGGAAATTCAAAATACTTTTTGTTTATATTGGATATATCCATCTGAAAGGGCATTCAATTATCTACTAACAGCTATTTTTTTGTATTTTGTGCTTAAACAATGCGAAGGCTTGGGATAAAAAACATTCGAACATTCCGTCCATGAGATTGTCCTGAACCGGCCTATGACGCTGCTTTTTTGGGACATAAATTACACCATCGGATGCGTATTGAGAAGTAAGGAGAAGTCACCGAAATTTGGGACGCCACGTTTAACAAGCGCTCCGGAGGGGTCTCAGCATTTAGCGTTGGGGAGGGGGGGGGGGAGTGGGAATCTGCCCCCTTACGATCTCAGCTCCTATATAAAATTTCGGGGGTAGAAGGGGCGTTAGGGAAATATATTATGTGCTATTGTTGTGACTGTTGGTCAATATCTTGAAAGTCAAATGAGGTCAAATTTGCCAAAAAATCGTAAGTTAGGGCCTAAATATCCGACCTCAATATTTTCGTTATAGCTTAAATACTATGATAGCCAGGAAGAAACGAAAAAAACAATGAAAACTTTTGGAATTGCCTATCGAAATATTTTTTGGGGTCAGATTTTAGCTCGGGTCAATAAATTTGTCTGCAGAAGTCATTTAAGGACAACGACTGTTTTCTAGGCAAAAAGTTATTTCACGAATAACGTTTGATCTAATAAAGATACGATAATATTGCTAGCACCATCGACCTCAGATGACCTTGAAAATATCACTGCTCAAAAATGCACCCTGGCTATCAAGAAAGGCCTATGGTTACATGTTCCTAATATAATTAGACTGATGTCACGTTTTTCCTCCGAACAAATGTGCAGCGGATGAAAAAAGGGGTTAGGGGGGGGGGGGGGGGGATGGAGAGAGTTCGGCCCCCGGACAGAAAAAGGAATGGCTTTCTTTGAAAACCTGCTAGACAATCGGCTTTGAGGGGTATCTTAGCCCAAAACCCCGAATGTGACATCTTGTTGAACTGGAAATGTTTATCTGCGGAAAAATAAACATTTTTATTTTTTCTGTTTCATGACCGTCATGGACTCTTGGAAACTTCACGTCGATACGAGGCTTTCGACATTTGACAGCCTAATATGGAGGCCATTGCGCGTAACATGATACATCAATGACGTTTGCATTCACATATTGCGCTACGCTGTACCTACATGAAAGACGGTTCAATTGTCAACTAATTTCATACACATTTCAAGGTGCCTGTGTGGAAAGTACTTCGCGTGGCGAGGACCATTTGTACCTATACTGCACCCATTTTCGACCTGCTGTATAAATAAACTATCTAAGTTCAAAACCGCTTCCTAAAGATGAACTATTCCCTTTACTGTTACGCTGATTCGCGTCTTTTTAGGTAGAATTCCTTAAAGATCATCATACATGGTTGGAGGTTTTCAGGAAAAGCTGGTGGGACAAAATGCCACGATAGCTGATTACTTTAAACGCTAAGTCGAAAACTGACAGTTCTGATGCTAGCAAACCTTTAAGTTTGGTAGTATTGCATGGCTTTTGTTGACAATAATCATTTTTAAGCAAAAAAAAAACCAATTTGAAGAAAAAAACTTAATGGGGCAAAGGGAAAAGTTGGTGGGGCAAAACTGAAACGGTTGGTGGGGCGGCTGCCCCTTCAACTGTATATGAAACTTCACCCGTGTCGTCATACTGAAGAGATTTCTTTCTGAAAAGGAAGTCGTAAATCTTTAGACTTACTACATAGCATACAGTCTTCAGGGGCAGAATACTTGCATTGTTTCTGCAAAGCCGAAAAGGAGACTTGCTACTTGCGGTTTTCAGCTGCATTGCAGAAAAGCTTAATAGAACGAGGCTAATGGGATGGGATTTTAGGTGGAGGATGTAGATAGCATGTTTGTTCTGCCAGCAGTGACCTTTCGCCTGCTAAACGAGCTCATAAAAGCGTTAATAACTTCCTAACGAAATCAGTGCTTAAAGACAATGACATGATGTTAAGTTTAAAAGAAACCGAATATCACTTTCTCATTGTCTGTCGAATGTGTTCTGAAAATGACAAAGAAGAGAGATCTTGTCAATACTTCCCCTCCCTTTACACGTGCCCCTGGGGAAAATCACGTTAAACAGTGTTGAAACGACAACATTTGGTATGCCCCCCCACCACCCAAGCGTCTCATTCACATATGCGTGGGTTTCAGTTGTTATGTTATGCGTGGGTTTGAGTTGTTATATTATGCGTGGGTACGAGTTGTTTTTCCGACATTTTCAAAAATAAATTAAACAAAGCCTTCAGAGGACTGAGAATGGCCGACAATACTTTTTCGGCATGGACCCTTTTCCCTGCGGGCGCCCAGAAAACCGATTCCCTGAGAGGGGGTGACAGATTTTGTCCCCCAAAGATCTCGAGATCTAACAGTCTGATTTGGAAAAAAGACACCACTCAATGCGCCATTATGAGATCTTCCTATGCAAGTCAATTTGGAGATAGCAAGGCGACAAAATCCCTATTTCCTCCAAAGAAATCCCACATTTCCTCAAAATGTCACGGTTATCCCTCGCCAGTGTAGGGCAAAACTGCTGCGTCCCAGTGTAAGGGGGAGGGGGTGGGATGATGCCCCTGCCGATTTGCCCCTTAATGATCTAGAGATTTGAATGAAAAAAACGAGCGTGTTGTTTGTGATGAGAGGAAACCAACGGTGCTGGATATTTAGGTCTGGGTGATTTGGTAGCTTCCAAGGTCAGAGCCCGGTTTCGCCAAAATTACGAATTACGTCGGGGATTAGATCGTAAAATATTGACCAATCAGAAGCCTTAGATGTGTGTGCCCACAATCATCTGAGGCTGCTGGTTGGTTAATATTTTACGATCTACTCCCTGACGTAATTCGTAAATTTGGTGAAACCGGGCTCTGGTCTCTGTTAAAAATATTAGTGTGCAAGGACGTTGCTAAAAATATTAGTGAACAAGGACGTTCCTTGACCCAAGGACAAGATAACACAAAGAAACGTGTGAAATTGGTTTAATCGCTTTGACAAGCGGTGATGACCTTGCGATCAACATCTTTTTTTAGTTTCTTTTAGTCTTTCGCTACTTCACAAGATCCCTCCTACCGATAAAGCTTAGCATGTTTGTACTTACGTACGCGAACACAGAGCCCGATGCGGCTTAGGTACCTACCTTTTAAATGCCGACAGAAAGCGGATAGGAGCAGGTAGTCTCCACTTACCAACAGTTCCACCTTCTAAATGCCAGTGGCTGGTACTTACATACAAACATGTTTAAGATAACACAAAGTGCAGGACTTTGTAAATTTTAAAGGGAACATCCCACCTTGTCATCGAAGAAATACTTCCCAGCGCAAATCGGTGTTTTGACAGTAGTTTTGTATTTTACTTTCATCTGGCTTACTCGCTCTTTCAACTGGCTAGCAGAGGCCGCCCACACGAGAGGAACCCACATTGGACATTTAAACGTAGATTTACTTGACAGCAGTGCGTGCCCGCAATGATGGATATTCCTAGTTGGCAGAAACATAATTCAAAAGACGAACGTTAAAAGTACCCGAAATACGTGAAACGGCCCGCCCCGCTCACTGACGTCATCTGGTCTTGAGTGTGACTGCTGCCACCGACCGCAAGCCATCTTCAGTAAGGAGCAAATAGCGAGCGCCGAAGCGACCCGAACCCGGGGGGGGGTCGGAAACCGAGCTCTCTCTCTCTCTCTCTCTCTCTCTCTCTCTCTCT
>JARFNZ010126450.1:0-11693 GCA_031763405.1 Balanus nubilus
CATAACACCACTACACTATGTAAACGTCTTGCCTTCCGCGCGTCAACCACCGAAGTAACGAAGTAGTGTCGTCAATACTTCGCTTTCAAGGACCTGTTGTGCGATCTGTTTTTGGAAACCCTCATTTATAAAAAATGAACGAAAAATCCGATTTTAATTTCAGGCAGGTAAACAAAAAATAGGCAGATACAAAAATTCATAATATAAACACTTTGGTTGTGTTAATTTCTACGCCGTGAAACATATCAATATGTCACCTCATGCTGGTCACAGATAATGCGATGTGACGTTTTTAATAAACTTGTTGATAGTGAAGACGTCAGCAAAACGTAAGCATTGTAAAACCGAAAACGTAAGCATTAAATTGGCTCTGTGTTTTTTTGAACGGTATACGGCTGTTCTGTTCGTATTGCGTACTTTGCATGACTTTGGTGCTGTTGCTGAAATCCTCCGCCAGTCTCTCTGGGTCGGAGAAGGCTGCTGATATTGGCAGGAACAGCGTCAGCGGCGCCTGCTGACTCAGCAGCTGGGACACGCCCAGCTTGGAGAGCATGTTGGAGACGCCTGCAACGCAACATCAACACCGTCAGGAGGTATGTCTGGAGCACAGTAATACCAGCAATGTCTCGGCTATGCCTGCACTAGTGGTGATGTCGAATATTTCCACCATCACCAAAACTTCATATGGTTATAAAATAAACGATCAAAAAACAGTTTTATTCACCAAAACATCCCGTGATGATTTTTGTATCCTTTCCGTAATCCCTCAGCTCACCGGAGAAGTCTAGATCGGCGCACTGCTGGGTGGTGACGTACTGCAGGGCGTCCAGCACGGCCTCGGACACCAGCGCCCTGTCCAGCACGTGCACCACGCCCCCACTTGAGGCGCTGGCATCACTCCGGATCACCTGCGCTCCATTGATCGTCACCACCCGCTGCAACAAGCAACGGGCCGTTAAAACCGCACATTGAAACAACTCGTCATTACAGTTCGTCAGAATGATCCGTCAAAACGACACGTGAGTTACACGTCCATCAACATAACATGATCCGTCAAAATAATACGCACCAGTAGATTCGTCTCAACCATCCGTCCCCACTGATCTTTATGACACATCACTTTGTCTGTTATACTCGGTAAAGTTGCGGATTTTGCAGCAGTCAGCCACCGACGTTCCCGTTACAGTGCGTGCCCCTTACCTCGCTGTAGCGGCTCATCTGGTAGATGTTGACGCGGAGCGTGGCTCCGCTGGGGCTGGCGCTCTTGAGCACCATGTTGTCGTTGAAGGCGGAGGGCGGCACCGCCAGCGGGGCGACATGGTGCAGCAGCAGCTGGCGTAGCCGGCCCGGGTCGGCCGACAGCTGACGACGCAGACTGTACGGCAGCAGACTCCAGGCCTCATCCGTGAAGGCGAACACCGTCACACCGCCTGGCGGCGTTACACGGCGTCACACGGCGTCACACGGAATCATGTGACGTCACACGGCGTCATGTGGCGTCATGTGACGTCACACGGTGTCAGGTGGCGTCATATGACGTCACGTAGTGGTCAGTATATAACCATCTGCCATAGCCGTGTCTTGGTCAGGTATAATGCGGAGTTCACACTGAGGGGAGGGGGGGGGGGCGGATGCCCAAAGGAAACTGCTTTTGTCAAGTTACCGGGCAACAGCCCGTGGGATCAACATTTAAGTTTTTTATGTATTTTACACTCTCGGCAACATTCAAATACAACTATTCATCATCACTAAACAAATGACGCTCGCTTAGGAACGACATTGGAAGTCGGCAATGCTATTCTAATAGGAGATTCTAGAACATGTCAAACGTGTGCAAGCTGCATTTATCCGACGGCTAGCTAGGTATATAAGAAATAAGTTTGATAATTCCTCGACAGCACACACGCAAATAAACAAAACAAACACATGCTGGCGCTTGGCTTTCGAAGTGCCTAGGCAATGAAACAAGCGCTATGTACACAAAATACACAAACATATATGCAATAGATGATGAGATAAAGCGCCGATGGTCTGCGTAAATATAGGAAGTAACTTTTTCAACGTGCCTTCATTGCACAAGACGAAATTCGTTTATAGTGCAAGACGGAAAATGCTAATTCAACTACCTGGATCAACATTGAAGTTGGCAAATTCGTATTGGAATGCAAAATAAAGCTTAGCAAAACAAACTGAGCTTTGATCTGTCGCGCGGGAACCGGCACAGTGACGATGGTAAATGTTTTTTGATGTCCGCCACCTCAGTGTCAACTACGCATAAGAGATGACGAAGGATGTGGCTGTGTAATGAAAAATTAAACAGCTACGGTTGGATATCATTTCTCTGTATGTGAAAGCTCTAAATTGGCGGTGAGAATAATTCAGCCGGCAGTTTGAAAAGCCTTGCTGTCTCTTAAGCACGGTAGCTTCAGAAACCAAATGAAATTAAATCACCGACCAGATTCGTGATAGGTACGCTCCACGTACACGCTAGTACACCCACGCGACAGACGGCCGACGTCGCCGTTGGCTGGTAGATAATTGTTCTAGAATGACCAACCTGTCATTAATTGCCTGTTACGTCAGCTCACAGCATCACTATTCTCGCGACAGGTGGTTACGGGAATCCGAGACTAGCGTGAGAAGGTACAGCAGGCAAATCGCCGGCTTTATTAGCCTTATGATGTGATAGTTTAGCAGCGTTTTAAGCACTTATAAATATACTATGAAACGAATTCCGCAGATCACTAAGTTGTGAACCGTATTGAACCAATCTCGGAGGGCGCGGCAGGGTGGGTAGACTGTGCCGCACTGCTCTCATGTACTACGGGTCTGCTTCACTGCCAAATATTAGGTCGTTCAATAATTACGGTGCAATACCTTAGCTTAGGCACGTTATGAGGTAGCAGGATGAACAAAATTGATGAGAATCTGCCATTTTTTAAAAATTGCATATCCGAATTTGTTTATTAGAGCTATGAGTCCCTACCTACAGCTCAGACAGTGAAACCCTTTCTTGCTTGTCTGAAAAATCGTGAAAAGTGAGCACTTACTTGAAACGGCATGCTTTCGACGAGTTCTCGGAGAACTTAAGAGATGTTTTTCCCACCCAAATTACTGGCAAACTGACCCACGGACATCAAAAGAAAACCACGTCGGCCAAAAATATTCCGCAATTAGTTCTACGATTCAAACGAGAAGTGAAAAGCATTAGCGAGAAGCAATACCGTAACTCGGAAAACCGCTAAGCGCATCAAGCCCCTGAAACGGGTGAAAAAGAAGTTGATAACGTAAAACTGAGAAATGCATGCAAACGAATTGGCTAGAAAGGTTGCTTGTTGGATTGAGACAATTATAAATAGGATCATCAGCAACATGAAATGATAATGTGCGCATGGTAGGTCCCCAAAATGATCGCACAAGAGCAGAACACTCGTCATGAAATCAGCGCAGATAATCTTTACGTGTAATGGGAGCCTGGAAAACATCTTTCCGGTCATTATAACGGGAGATGTGTCAAGAGCCCTTTTAAAGACTGCCTATGTGGTCAGTCATCACTGTCAGACCAACGCCGAGGTCAGATTCACTGCGAGGAAGTGGTCGAAGGGACACCAAAAATCCGTTTTTAGTGTACGATTTAGACGTTTGTCAGAAAGCTGGGGAGAAGTGCGTCCGAGTGGGAAGTGACTGAGTAGAATATGGTATGCAATTACAAATGTTCAGATACTATGTTGTGAAAGTTTCAACACGTTACCTTTAAAAATGAAGAAGTTATGGCACATTGTACCATACTTATTGAACCACCCACGTAGTTATAGGAAAAGGTTCGTGGCGGAATATAATATCGTACACTTTTTACTTTTGCCGCATCTAAAATTGCGTCGCTTATTCTAACCATTGCGTATGGGCTGTTATGGGTGGTCGCAGGTGGGTTGGGGAGATCTCCGGATTCTAACAACATCGGAATTTATTATCTGAACAGCTAATGTAGGTTATGTTCCTCAAAATGACCACACATCGATAGGTGTTTGATGAGTTGATCCATTTAACCGCTTAAAGCATTGAAAGCGCCTCGTAGGCGACAGATTAATTAACTACCAAGTTGGAAACTGCCTGCGTTGTAATATCTAATGAGAATGGTCAGCAAGCAATACTTGATTTCGTAAATGTTCGGAACAAACAGAAGCGACTCAACCTGGTCCTGATCCCGGATTCATGGTTAATTGACGCAATGACTATGAGGAAAAAAAACAAAGGTAAGTTATTAGGACTAGCGAATACGGAAACATGAAGTTTGCGAGCTAATATTGACATGTTTCGCAACTCGGAAAAATAATGTAATGCAGAATGAACAAGTAACATAGCATTATCACATATTTTGAAAAGGACCAGAACCTCTCGAGAAAACACGTTTAACCCGCGCCCCGCTGGGGGAGGGGGGGGGGACAGAATCTGTCCCCTCCGGATTTTCTCAATATCTTTAAAACGACGCTAGATACTGTAGATATCGACGTCAAATTTACAGTACATTATCACACATATTGTGACGTCTTTCCAACAAATTTCGGCGAAATTGGTTGGAACATTTGTGAGAAAATGACATTTTAGTCACGACATGACACGCCATTTTTGATCAAAAATAGAATGTTTGAACGGTCGTAAAAATGTCAAAAGACAGGAAATTACATTCTCCACATCATGGCTATCTCGGATTTACAAAATTTTGAGTTTTGACCCCCAAAATAAGTAAAAACACATGGGGGAATTGCCATAAAATCCAAAAATTGTCAGAATTAAAAAAAGGACTACATGTTAGAGACGTACCCGTTAGCTATCAGCATGCCTAATTTCAAAAATATATATATATATATATTTTTGACCCCCAGATGACTCCAATAAATATACCATTGGATGACGTCATTTTTTAATTGCGTTTTAACATTTTTTGACGTCGTACGCAAACGCAAATTACACTATTGGAATCTTGATACATAACTCTATCAGAAACAATAGTTGAATATTAAAACATAACTCTATCAGAAACAAGAGTTGAATATTAAAAAGGTAAGTTTCCAAATTTTACCCTTTTTGACTTTTTGACCTGACCTTGAGATCAAATGTCAAAATAATTGTTACGGTTGATTTCTACGTCTGAAATCAACAATATAACATGCGTCACACGATTTGAAAATGACTTTTGCATGTGGTGACCTGTAATGACCTCAAATGGACCTTGACCTGTGCTTAATATGAGAGTTATACACCAGAAGTACCTTCCCGGCTTACTTGGAAATGTTTTGGTTGAGTTTGGTCGCGCTGCTCTTAATAGCCTTGTCTCTACAGCCAGTATTTCGAAAACACGTGGTTTTGACCTTTGACCTGACCTTAACCTTTGACCTTGATATTTGGAAGAACATTTTAAGTATGCTTTAGAATCGCCTCCTTAAGAGTTTTCGATCGGCGCCTTCGTGCGTCTCGCTACGGCTATTTGTTTGGGAGTTAGACAGATCTGTCCCCCCCCCCCCAGTATTCGGCTGACTACCCCAGCAGGCGCGGGTTAACATATCAGCGCCGAAAAGAAAATCAGGTACGGCTTCAAAACTGTTCAAGGGCGTTAACGGTGATCCATAATGTAGCATGTCTCTAGAAACTCCCTTGCCTTCCCTTGACATCTATCTCGTCATCGCACACACGTATGCTGACAATATTGGAGCAGTACCTACACCGGTCACAGATGCAACGTTGCATCACACGGAAGCTGAACAATGTCTTGTGCTGCCGTTTTGCAATGGTATATCGCAGCTGACGCTGGGCTCCAGCCATGTTCGAGAGGCGCGGGGCCGGGGCGGCCTGAGAGGGCACACGACGGCGGGCACATTCCGTGGACAGACAGTGGCCGCCCGGCGGGGTATGAAAGGGACAGCTGATGTATCATCGGACAGGCCAGCAGCCGTCAGTCAGTCAGTTGGGAGCCGCTGGGATAGCGGCGAAAAAAAACAACGATACAAAATGGCGACTGTAATGTACCGCAACGCTAATATCAACAATGTTGACGGTCCTATGGTAGCTTGGTAAGTGGTATAGGTAACTGGTAACAAGTAGGTAACAATGTATAATAACACCATTCGTGACAATCAATCAAATCGTGGTAAAGGTTTGGACTAGAATAGTTAGGAAAAGTATTTTTATCCTATTAAATACGTTTCTGGCTTTACTTTATCGTACAATTAAGCTTCATCTCTTTCAACTCGCTTCATATGATCTATAGAATAAACAACTGCACTTCTTCCAACAGTAAACTAGCATAACGAAAAACAAACTGTGGCCAGATTCTGTATCTGCGCCAATCGACATAGCGTGCGTTGAGACCGCTGCCGCCTATTTTCGTTATTACAAGATAACTTGCCAATTTCGAAGCTATTAATGTCTATTAGCCGACGAGCAAAGTACGCGATTGGCTTTGTGTGCAATCGGGAATCGTTGCTACATTAAAAAGTCCAGTGGCAAAGATGTGTCGACACCTTCTTTGTAGTATGTGAGCAATGGCCATTTCATGAGTTGCGCTCGTGTGAATGGTGAAATGGGCACATTTTAGACATCGCCATAAAACAATGTCCTTGAAGAGGATGTGTTATTACGAAGTTTTACTTGTTTGAGGGACTGAAATACTGGACGCGTTGCATTGTTTAATTAGCCAAGTTCGTCTGTTTTGCCACGACAGGGCGTCTGACCCTGTTTGGAGCTGGTAGCAGTTCCAAACAGGGCCGAGGTAACACCATTGTTGGGCAACAGCAGCGTGTCGACAGGATTCTTCACGGTAACAATCCTATGAACAACAGCGAGGCGTGACGGCTAGCTATGCAAACCGCGCATTTTATACTACGCTCATTAGCGCTCATGTTTTACGCGCAGCTCAATAGTATTTAATACGGATGAGCTATGTACATACTATACAAATACAAATATTGAGCTGTCCACACTGATACAAAATTGTAGGGGAAAGCGCGTTACGTCCCGTCTTTTCTGCATGTTATTACGTATTACACCACGAGAGAGTACAAATATGCAGTTAATCGACGAGGCGAAGCCGGGTCGATTAACGCATCTTTATACTCGCGAGTGGTGTAATTATTTTATTCCACGCCTCCGAGCCATATCAAAAAGCACAAGAGGACTTCTCAGCCGTGGTTTATCAAATCGATAATCACCACATGTCGATTAAATTTCCAGTTATTTGACGGTTGATTAAAAAATTGCCTTAACACGTGGTTCAATGGCAAAGACAAATATCGGCGTGGGATAATGCCAGACAAATGTACAATTATAGAGTTAAATTTTAGGCTCACCGAAAGTGTAACTAAATGAGGTGCACAAGTCCTCTCAGAGATACTCATCTTCAAATAATATGTAAGGAAAAGGCTAAAGTATGTTTTGTTATTATTCTTACCGGTCTTCAAAAACAAATATTCAAAGGACAAGTGAATCATATTTGTCGACTAGAGGCCATTTGATGGTCGACACATGCAGAAGCTCGGTGAGCAATAGCATCAACATATTTCCAGGCCCAGCAACTTTCGAGCAGGTTATTAATTTTGTCACAATAAATCCCGTGGGGCATAGTGAGTGGGCAAAATGAGCACTCGGGGCAAAACGGCCACAACTTGGACCGATTAGCCGGAACGTAAGGTGGATACACTGATAATGTTTCAGTTAAAACTGGCCACTACAATATTTGTCACCGTGATCAACGACGTCAGAAGGCGTAGGATGATAACTGAAGACCAAATTTTTAATATGCATATATAAATATATATGTATAATTATAAATGACGAGAAACACTCGGAACTAACAAGGAAGATAAATAAAGAGTGGGAAGATATGAAATAAGTTACCCGTCATCCCCTCCATTGTCCATTTGTCCCAGAGAATGGTCCATTTTGCCCCAAACATGGGGCAAAATGGGCACAAAACATTGCCTGATATTCCTTAATGTTATGTCGTTGCATAATTATCACCATCTGTCGTTCCCACAAGGGATAGACGATTGAACGGCTTCAAGGTTACGTAGTTGCGGATTTTCTGGGACAAATAATCGACATCCTATAGTCCAAGAACTGTTAGGGTGTCCGCCTTACCCCGCTTTCTCCTACCAAAATAAATGTCGTTGGTCAGTGCTCAAGACTTGTAACTTCACATATTCAGATTATGTCCGAAATTCTGAATATACAGCACAAATAATTAACATGAGCACGCGATAAACCCCTGTGTAAGCATGCCAATTTCCTTCCTAAGCTCGATTATCCATGCGAGTTTTATCGCTGCATTTTTGTAAAGGATTTTTTAGTGAGTGACACTATAAATTTCAAACCGCGACTCAGAACAGTTTGGGCGACGTCGTGCTTCGAGGTGCAACCAAACGTTTAAACGTTGAGGAACTAAATGCAACAATGCAATTGATCGTAGTTCATGACAGAGTTGGGTAATCTGTATTTTTGCTTCCATCCCTAGTTCATATGCCAAATTTCCTCACCTTAGTCATTTTAGTTTGACAACATAGCCTACAATAGATAGTTATAGCTTAATCCTTTACTTTCAGTCTGAACTGATCGCTGAACAAGACGAGAGAGGAAAGCCGATGAGCAAATCCAGACTAACTAGTGTCATGGAAGTGAAGCAAATATCTCACCAAGCAACTAAAATGTATGAGCATAGTAGACAATAATAACTGCAGAGCTAACGGCTTTTGTCATGCAATGGATTCCTTTCGCCTTACATTTGATGGCCATCAGGAAAAAAACAATCTAAGAAGGAAACTGTATGGCATAATGTAATGTATTGCATTGTTTCGCATTCAAAATAGTCATTGTGCGATCAAGTTTGAATGCGCGCTCTATAAATAGATAGAACGACAGGTAGATAAAGCTTACAAAACGAAACAACAAAGCTGCCTATTTGAAGAACAATATTAATGCAATTACCTGGACTGAGAAACCACTGCCCAGTGCACACCATTTAAATTAATGACTATGAATCGTGAGTGGAAGGGTGTTGCTCACAGCCGGCTCTCCCAGAACACACAAATGTTTCAGACCACCCTGCGTTTGGAGGCCCGTGGCGGCTATGGCCTGTCAATGTCAGGAGCAGTAAGAACAATGCTGCTATGCTGCCGTATGACTACTTGGTGACGTTTTCTACTCACCGCGGGACTGCAGGATCTTCTCCAGGCCGGCCCGTTTCACCAGTGAGAGGAAACGGAGCAGGCCGAGCTGCCGCAGTCTCTCCGCCAGCCCCTGCTCCTGCTCCTGCTGACCGGCCGGCGGGCCCTGCAGCACCGGTAGGTCACTACTGGCCGCCTCCTGCAGCTCCGCCTGCGTCCCCTGCTGCTCCACCCCGGGACCGGCCAGGCCCGACACCTCACTGCCGCCGTCCAGCAGGTTGGAGCCGAGCTCAGGCAGCCGGAGCCGAGCCGCGGCGCCGGCGCCGGCGTCCCGCGGAGAGATGAGGTCGCGGTCCTCCCTGAAGCTCCCCTCCGGCCGCACGTAGGTGGCCACCTTGTCGGAGGCCTGGCCCTGCGGCGGCAGGTACTGGTAACCGGGGCGGGTCGGCGGCCGCGTGTGGACGATGGCGGCCGAGAGGGTCGGCCGCTGCGGGGACAGGGGGCCGCTCAGGGCTGGCCGGCTCACAGGGATGTAGGAGCCGCCAGGGCCGGGCAGGGTCGCGGTCAGGGACGGCAGGCCGCCCGTCAGGGTCGCCCTCGGCTCCGGGAGCACGCCCGCCGTTGTGGAGTGGTAGTGAGAGTGGAAGTGGGTGTGGTGGTTCAGACCTCCTCCACTGCCGGAGCCAGACTGACCGCCAGTGCCGCCGGGATAGCCTCCACTTCCCTTTCCTGCACCGTGTCCTCCGCCAGTGCCTCCGGGATATCCTCCGCCTCCACCACCGTGACCACCGCTGCTGCCTCCAGGGTATCCTCCGTTCCCCTTTCCTCCGCTATGTCCTCCGCTGGTCCCCCCAGGGTACCCTCCGTCCCCCTTTCCTCCGCTATGTCCTCCGCTGGTACCTCCAGGGTATCCTCCGCCGGTACCGCCAGGGTACCCTCCGTTCCCCTTTCCTCCGCTATGTCCTCCGCTGGTCCCTCCAGGGTACCCTCCGTTCCCCTTTCCTCCGCTGGTGCCTCCCGGGTATCCTCCGCCTCCACCACTGTGACCACCGCTGCTGCCTCCCGGGTATCCTCCTCCTCCACCACCGTGACCACCGCTGCTGCCTCCCGGGTATCCTCCGTTTCCCTTTCCCCCGCCGTGTCCGCCGTGTCCCCCGCCGGTACCGGAGCCGCCAGGGTACCCTCCGTTCCCCTTCCCTCCACTATGTCCTCCGTTGCTGCCTCCAGGGTACCCTCCGTTCCCCTTCCCTCCACTATGTCCTCCGCTGGTGCCGCCAGGGTACCCTCCGCTCCCCTTTCCTCCGCTGTGTCCTCCTCCATGTCCCCCGCCGGTACCGGAGCCCCCAGGGTAACCGCCGCCGGTTCCCTTACTTGGTCCTTTGTTGGGCGGTCCGTAGGAGGTGGACGGCGGTCGGGGTCGGACGTTTGGCGGTCCATAGGTGGTCAGAGGTCGTGGCGGGCCGTAGGTCAGCGTCGGGCGGATCGGCGGCCTCGGGCGCGGCGGCCCGTAGTGGGACGGCACCTTGTTCGGGCCGGGGTACTTCCCCGAGTGGCCTTTACCCTTGTTGCCCTTGTTGAAAAACGGGAAGAAGAACGCGTCGGCCACGGAGGCAAGGCCCAGGGCCAGCAGCACGACTCCGCACTTCATGGCGACACTGAGGCGGAGTCTGGGATACCACGACACCGATGGTCACACGTCCCCTCCGCCCGGCACGCGACGCACAAGTGCCACCGTCTCCCGGCGCCGACCGCTGGTCGACTTTCATCCTCGGCCACCCTGCGAGGAGGACACTTTTTCTCTCAATGCAAACGGGGCGCGAATTACAAAACCCGCATCCGGCCCGATATGCCGAAACCAGCGGCGGCGTCTGAGGCGAGGCGCCGAGAACGGAGAACAATGCTCCGCGGGTGGCGCAAAGTGTCGCCGCGCCCGGCCCCTCCTCTCGGCGCCGCGACAGCCGCGCAAGCCGTGCGAAACGGAAAGCGAAAGTACGGCGTCCTCGGGTGCTGTACAGGCCAGTTGCTCTGAATGTGTCCCGCACGCAGCGCGGGTAATGGACGCCGCCGCACGGACGCTGACGTGCCCGCAGAGTCGCAACACCGCCGGGGAAGTGGCAATTATACCGCCAGACGAGCCGACCACGTGACGAAAACAGGGGTGGCGTCACCTCAGTCAGATGTGTGACCAGCAGACCGCACTACAGGGACATGGAAGTGGTAACTAGAGTGTGAGGATGCCACTCTCATCAGGAGCTGGAGGAGATGGGAGTTGTCACGACATATCCATACCATGTCAAAACGCATAAATACAATACCCAGTGACTATAAGTATTAGGCATACCTACCTATTACGCAGATTAGGCATCGATCCAGAATCAGAAGAGATTCACTGCTAATGTCGCCGTGGTTAGGCCTATGTCCATTGTCCAATGATGTACCAGATTTGATAAGTATTCTGGTATATAACCCTCGTCAGTGCAGGGCAAAACTACTGCGTCTCCGTGCAGAGGGGGGGGGGGGGGGGGGCGCGACAACCAA
>JARFNZ010126472.1:0-11691 GCA_031763405.1 Balanus nubilus
GTGTGTGTGTGTGTGTGTGTGGGTGTGTGGGTGTGTGTGTGTGTGTGTGGGTGCGTGTGCGTGTGTGGCGGGGGGGGGGCGTTGATGTAACCCCCAATGCCGATTCGTGAGCTAGATTCATTGAGCTAGAGCTTCAATTAAAAACGAGCGTGTTGCTTGTGACGAGAGAAAGCCGGCACGGTGGCTAAACACCTGTCTCATATAAATAAAGGTACATACTTTGGTCGACTTGGGTGTATCTAAGCATGATATGTTAAAACTTCGGTCGAAATGTGTGTTAATTTTTACTTTTTTATTTCTTTACAAGGGTAACATGAATTTCACAAGTGAGAAGTTAAAACGCCGCAATAACATGGACAGTAATATATTTATACACATTTGGGAAGAAGGTGCCGAAGTCGTTGTTGAAGTTCCGACTAAGCTCGAAGGCCGGATGTCAAGGTTAAGGTCGAGGGTCTGCCAGGTTTCGATTCAAACAATTTAATCACGGGGCGCATCTTGTTTTGCAACAAATAGTCAAGAGCGTGGCTCGGGGTGGTGTGCTCGGAAATATTTTAAAATATTTTTTTCACGTGGAACACCCATAGGCTCAGCGTTCCCTTTGCCCATAGGCTCAGCATTTCTTTGCCCATAGGCTCAGCGTTCCCTTTGCCCATAGGCTCAGCGTTCCCTTTGCCTAATATGGCATGTCTTGGTGCCCAACGTTTTGTCAAGACGCTGGGTTTGTCAACCATATTGCTTGGGATTAAAAACAAATTTAAGAAGTATATACACCAATTATTAGTGATAAAATACTTATCATTTAAAGCTTAAATCCAACTCGATGAAACATAAAACCACTTAAGCTTATGAGGTAATCCTTCCTCGAAATCATTAGGTACTTCCATTCTAGAGCAGTGAGCAGAAAGCATTGCATCAGAGCTCAAGCGCATCGAGACTCGGCGGCTCAACGATCTCCCACGTGTACTTGAGGGCAGGCTTATTTCCAATCTCTTAAAACCTCTGGTGAGTGCCACTTGCAGGAACTCAGGCTATCCGAACTCGGTAATCGAATGTGTTCATTTTCAACGCTGGCCAGCCGGCGAACCTTTCCAGGATGGAGCTTTGACACTTTTGCCAGGCGATATTTGTTCTCGGAAGAACGGACAATGAGCTGATTTGTGTTACTATGGAAAAGTGGACTTGTACGTTTTTCCGGATACCTGAAAATGTTAAAAACTGAAGATTTGTCCTTTGTTGAAAGGAAAGGGTCAACTTTTAGCACCCCCCTCTTGGAGAGGGGAGAGGGGGGAGGGGGGGGGTGTAACTTTTACCCCTCTCAAAATTTGCTTAGTAGCTTCAAAAAGATGCTAGACATCGACGTCAAACTTCCCTTCCCGTATCTGACATCAGTTTTACGCCTTCCTAGAAGATGTCGAAAAAATCGGTTGAGAATTTTTTAAGAAAAACACTTTTAGTGATGTCATGTCTGATGTCCATTTTTGGTCTAAAGCGACAAATGTTTGATCGCTCATCAACATCAAATTTGGAGACAAATTGCAAACAAAAACCATCGGAAGAATGAAAATGACATTTTCTTCAAAATGCCTATCTCGAATTTTTTAGTTTTCCCCACCCACAAATTTCTAGGAATAAGACATTTTTGGGAAAATGACCACATAATGCAAAATTTTGAAGTTGACCAAAATTCAGAAATAAATGTTATAAAACTATAACAGAAGAGAAACAGAAATAATGTTATGAGCTATTGTTAAGCTCATTTTCAAATCAATATCTCCAATTTTGTCTTAGGAATAACTCCAATAGGTATACAATCTGATGTCATTTTTCAACTGCGTTTTTGGCTTTTCTAAACCACGCATGGGGAAAAAATGACACCATTGAATTTCTGGGACAAAAGTTGTTATAAACGTGTTTCTTGTATTACTTATAATGCGTTTCAAAACATGACCTATTTTGACCTGACCGTAACCTGACCTTCACTCAAAATGAGGTCAGACGACAAAATGACCATCGCCATTGAATTCTTCGTCTGAAACAAATCATAAAACATGTGTCACACGGCCTTTATGTCACTTTTGCACATAGCAACCTTTTCGGACTTGATCTTGACCTTGACCTTTACTTTGTATGAGACTCATACTCTAGCAATGTCTTTCTCTTACACTCGGAGTATTTTGTCTGAGTTTGGATTTGCTTCTGTCGATAGTCTGGTCTCCGTAGCCAATACATCGAAAACGTGACTTTGACCTTTGACCTGACCTTGACCTGATACTAAGCCTTGTTAAGCAAAGTTTAAGTGTGCTTTAGAATTGCTTCATGGAGAGCGTTTGTTTGCCGCATTGCGCCTCCGCTGCGACCATTGATTCGGGAGATAAGAGGGGGGAGGGGGGAAATTCCGCCCTCCCTGGAGACCCAGCGGAACGCGGGTTGATATGTGACTTTAAACTTCTATAGGGTTGCGGCCTATAGAAATCACATGATGTAAGGCTCCTTTGTCCCAACACTCTACCTACTGTGAACGACAAGCCACTTGAGACCCTAATTTTCGGCGATAACTTGCGAATTCGCCAACTACCATAGACGAAGTTTGCGCAATGGACGTTTTAGACATTCCGCTAATTTTGTTTAACGTCAAACAAAAAGATAGGTCACTTTCCATTCACTCGTAATGCTAAATCTCGCGCAACGAATTCACTCGGTGAACAGAGGCTATCGTCAAAGGGTGGAGCTACGCTATGACGTCAGAGCTAAGCTCTGCCCTGGCTGTCCTTTGCCTCCGGCGCTGTCTGACCAGCGACCGGTCAGTCGCGCTACTGCCGAGATTCGTGCTAGACGGCTGCACCGTTGGAATTTCGGTCGCTCTCTGGTCCGGTTTGGCACAATAACTATGCTTTCTTTGGTGAGTTACCTCCGGCTCTGCCTCAGCTGTTTGGGTCCAGCGAACAGCCGGGCCCTGTTGCCACAACATACACCAGTTGAGGTGCAAACGTTGTGCACAAAGGAGTTAAATTCTGGACACAAAAGTATGCCTAGATTACGAAATATGAAACATAACACTTAGTTTCCGCGAGGCGGCATTCGAAAGCTCTCTACAAGACGCACCCAAAGAATACTTAACATTTTTAAATTGAGGTCAAATGTCAGGTCAAGGTCAGTCGGAAGGTCAAACTCGGGTGTTTCTGGATTATTGGCTGTGAGGACTGCACAATCAACAGCTCCGGACCCAAACTCAGCAAAAGTGCTCTCAAAGGTATGATTAAAGTACACCATGAGCATAAGTCGCACACTAAGCACAGGTCAAGGTCAAGGTCAGGTCACGGAAGGTCACTTTGAACAAAAGATGCACGTGAGTTATGACACATGTGTTAGGGGTTATTATTTTTCACGCAGGATTCGATGGTAATAGTCATTTTGCCATCTGACCTCATTTACGTCCATTAGGTGATTGCTGTGCCAAGGTCAGGTCAACTTAGGTGAAATTTTCAAATGGATATTTTCAAACAAAATATACATTACAAATGTTTGGTTTTGCCTCAGAAAGCCAACGGTGTTACTTATTTTTTGTACGTCATCTAGAACGGCCAAAAAGATAATTGTAAAAATTACGTCATCAATTTTCACATGCTTTGAGCTACTACTCAGTAAAAAATAAAGACATTGCTTTGAAATTTGGACTGATGATTTCTTTTATGGAGTTCTCTGACATATATTGCGATTTTCTATAAATCTAAATATTTTGGATTTTGAAAACAATTTTAGAAAAAATAGCTTTTTGGAAAATTCGGGGGTCAAAATGTAAACATTCCGAAAGCCTGAGGTAGCCATTTTATAGATCTTGTCATTGTACACTGATTGTCATTTTTATTTGCATTTTGCTTTAAAACTGGATTTTTAGCAATTTTGTCACACATAGTACTTTTCAGTCAAAAACGAGTTGTAGTGACGTCACTAAAATCGATATATCTCAAACATATTTTGACCAAACCACTGAATATTTTCTCAGACAACATCAAATTGATGTATGAGAAGGTTTACAAATTGTCATATTGATATATGCAACGCTTCGGAAATTATTCAGGAAAAAAGGAAGAATGGTCGGATCCAACCCCTCCCCCTGCGGTCGTGGGTTAAGAATGAACGCTGAATTGTCTCGCAACTGTGCTATGATGCCTGCACAATGTGGAAGTTCCGCTCAATGACGAGCTGAAAACCGATGTCGGAGATTAGTTTCGCAGATCTATCAATTGTTCTGCGCCAACTGCGGAGAGGGGCACTGAGTTTTGCTTCTGTGTACAATTTTGACGATTGGTAATCCTCAATCGAAGGTGTATTCAGCTAAAACATCTAACTTTCCGAAATCCACCCTACATGCTATAAGCATCTGCTACGAGTCACGTTGTTACCTATCGCTTTACCTTAAACCAGCACTACCAAAATTATTACAGCACTACCATCCCCCAAACTGGGAAGCTGGTTATTAGTGAAATGAGCCATGTCAGATAGGTGGCATAGGCAGCACCAGCACCGGTGGCTGGTTTTAATGTGCAGGCAGTCGTCCACCGCAATGCTGTTTAGACTCAACTCGGCGAAGCTCATTGACGAGTGGAACTCCTCAAAACAATTATCTGAGACGAAGAATGAGCAGTTGAAGATATCGTAGCTTCTCATGCAGCGCGGGAAGGTCCATGAAAACCAAGTTTGTACTTGGCGAAGAATTGCAAGGGACTCAGGAATTAGCAGAGAATGAGCAAATACAAGACAGGGAAAACAACATCAGAGACGAACTGACGCCGCTGTTGTTTGCTATTCTAGTGATGATCCTTAAATGCATCCTGCGTTATCTTGCGGCTATAAAACATACCAATCAGCTGTTGACGAGCGATCTAAAGCCGCTCTTGAAAAGGTTTTAACATTTAAAAAGAAGTGACGACCTTAAAAGATGACTTTTAAGGTCTTGAAAGTAGACTTGAAAGTAATGGGTGTTCTGAGGTAAGAACTGCAAATGAACTAGTTTCGACGGTAAATTGATATCCTTAGAGGAATCATCAAGTTTGTTTGGTATGACGCGAGCCGTAAGGCGTTCAAGGCGACAGTCGGCTGAGCTCCAGGACACCACCAGGACGGCCTCCGACCGACCGCTCGGGCGGCTGGGCGGGACGCTCGGCCATTGATGCCGCTGCCAGGAGATCCGATTTCACAGGAGGTATCGAATATCTGGTGAATCTGGCAACAAAACGCCATCTGGTAAAACACCGCCAATTTAAAACAAACTCTTTTTTAGAGGCATCTACTGTGAACGACAAGCCGCTTGAGACCCTAATTTTCGGCGACAACCTTTAAATGCATTAACTACCAGAAACGGAATTTTCGCAATTGACGTTTCAGACCCTCTGCTATTTTTTTATCGAGGATTGTTAACGTGAAACATAAAGATATGGTACTTTCCATTCACACGTAATGTTAAAGGCAATTCCAGCCCGGATAGAGGCTAACGTCCGGCCACTCTTTAGTCCCGCCCACGACTCCATCCACTACCAGCGAATTGTCTGACATCTACCGCTGCGACACGCCGGACATCTGCCGGCTCAGTCTCACCAAAAACGGGTGCCGCGGTACGGGAAAGGTTAGATCGACAGAAAATATCTCGAGCACCGACTGTGATGCAAATGCAATGAAATTAATTGCAGTGTAAGTGGTGACAGCTACCGTATTTAATTCCAGCCTGAATGATTATGCATCCAAACAGCTCGTTCTGTAATAACTCGAGCTAAAATTAGTGAGCTTATGCGAATGTCAAAATGAGTCACAGGGTAGGTACTGGATAATACGCACCTTGTTTGCAGGGGCGGCGCCACCGTGATGGGCGACAAGGACTGCACCAGAAGGGGCAGTCCTTGTCATCGAGCATGGAGGCAAACATATTGTTTTGCCCCTCCTGAAATTTAAGGAGGCCCCTCTATTCTCCGAAAAGGCCTCATACAGGGGCGGTGCATTAGGGTTGCGGGGCATTTGCCCCGCAAAATTTTCTGGAGGCCGACAAAATTTTATATAATTTTCTGGAGACCCCCCTTGCCGGAAAGCTTTGCCCCCGCTAGACGAAATCCGATTCATACATGTAGATATACCTAGTTATCTTTGTACATACCACCATACCACCATTGGTTCTCGAGATAGCAGGGGGTCGGATCCGACCCCCAGACGGTTGTGGGGACGGAAATAGCCCAGGCGGTGCCGGGTTAAAGGTGTGTCATTGTGCTTTCCATATTGCAACCAATGTGATTAAAGTGAAACCGAGCTCTCATCAGTCAAACAGTTTGGAACTGATGCGGTAAGTCATGGTCAATGTATTATTTGATATGAGTTGATCATAATAAAAATGACATTTTCCTCGAAACAACAAGACAAAATAGTATGTTTTACAATATGGTGAGCTTTTGGCCACTGGCCATTATCAAACCAACAATCAAAATTGTATTGTTGGTTTGATAATGGCCAGTGGCCGTTTTTTGTCTTTGTATTTCGAGGAAAAGGTCATTTTTATTCTGATCAACTTATATTATGTTCCTCGCAAGAGCACTTAACAATATTCAAATTATTTCATATGACTTGACGGAATCGTGTCCAGCCTGTTTTGCAGATAGGGCAGCCTGTGGTAGAGTCTATCGAAATGTTTCGCTTAATGACAAGGAGCCGATTTTGCTGCCAAATGTTTCTCTGGCTTCGGCCAAAAGCAAACAAAAGAAGGTGTGGTGCAGCTTCTGATAAGGGATAGTGCTATAGTTGGTGGCGGTCGATGGATACTGTTGTAGAAAGGGACTTATGATGTTTTTAGCTTGCGATGCGGCAGACAATGTCGTGTTGAATGGGGATAAGATCATATTGGGAGCACCGTATTGGGATCGTACTGTGACCGTATATAATGTTTGAATTAGTTCGCACCAGTTCTGTCCATGAGTAAGGTCTCGGCAGCTTCATTACAGTGACAATTTTAGAAACCAGCTCTTCAACTTGCAGATTTTTGGAAATTCTTAAAATGCTAAAACACATATCGTGGAGTCGTGGCACCAAGTAATGCACAGAATAGAAGATGTTTGGAGATAAAAAATATTGCACCCTCATTAAATGTCACAAAGAAACAATGCAATATTGCACCCTCAGACCATGAACCACATGTAGGCACGAGAACCTCGCGTAGATCAGTGAATTGCGCACTGTTCAGTCTTGCTGGCCATAGGCCGTTCAGCGATGGTCACTTGGGTGCGGTGCTCGCACCACCCAGCCGCAATGGATCGTCCAAGGTCAAAGCGCCAGGAGCGTAGCTGCTAAGCAGTTCCAACGCAGTGAGCCGGTCGTTTGTAGATCGTTTCATTGCATTGCATGATAGCGAAATTTAAATTCCTGTTGATTAAAGTTTGGACATTCTAATCAATAGAATAATTTACATTTCAGTTACACTTGCTTAATTTTAACGTTCAATAATTTTCATTTTAAGCATGAAGAGGTAGAGAATGGGATGATATCACAACCCCTTCTGTTAACCCTCGCCCTGGTGGGGGTCAAAATGATCCCTCCTCGGGTTTTTCGCCTGCAGTGTAAAAACGGCGGCGCTTAGCTCCACCAAATTTTGCGCAGCTGTTTGGACATCAATTCTGCATATTTTCCGAAAAAAAATGGCCCAGGTCTTGTCAGGTCAGGTCACCAGGTCACATTAAGTGACCTTACCTCAAAACATGTTTGCGGTCGTACCGAGTCCACAGTTTTTGTTCCAGAGATTTGAAACTTGGAGGATTTCATAAGTGTATAGATACCTACATTTCATTTATTTCGGATTTTGGTATCGGTGAATTGAGGTCAGGTCAATTTGATGACCTCTCCATTATAAGTCAATTGGGAAATATTCAAATGCTCCCTATTTGAAAGATAGGAATCGGATTAGTTTCATTTCTTCAGGATCATGGTATCTTTGTCAATTATTGATGACCAAAGTGAAACTTTTGATTCGTGACCCCTGTAAAGGTCATCTGAGGTCACCTTAGGTCACTTTCGCTTTTTTTCCAATAAATATTGATAGAGGAGAGATAGGAACGTGCGAAAGACAGCATTGCGCTCGTCTTGCCAAGACGCATAGACTCATATGCAACATGATCCAATTTGACCTACTTGGGTCATCACGTGACCTTGACCTGAGTTCAAATTTATAAAATTATTCTTTAAGGTCACAATATACATGTTGCGATGCGTCTTGACGAGAGAAACACGGTGGTATCAAATAAATGCTCTATCTTTAAGAGTAAAAAAGTTATTTGCGAAAAACCACTCTCCATGAAAACAGCATTTTTACCTTTGATGACCTCTTGATCCTCAACTATTGCCCTTAGCTCAAATCTGATGAAGAAACGCCACTGGAGCGTTTCAAAAGCTATGATTGCTTCATTATCTATTTCTTCCTAGCTCTCATAGTTTTTTAGATATCGAGGGATTTCTGGATCAAGATCCCGAAAACGGGAAAATTTGACCTCTGATGACCTCTGGTGACCTCAATGTTGACCTGAGCCAAAAATGACCTGAGTAATTTCGAATTACATTGTTGAGAGCTTTCGATTGCTTGTTTTTGCGCCTTTCTATCTTTCTTAGTTTTGGAGTTAGTGGGGGGGTCATTATGACCCCCACCACCAGGGCGAAGGTGGCTCAGAGGCCCACCAGGGCGCGGGTTAACGGACCATATTATATTAACTCCGATTAAAAAGATCGCTACCAAAAAACTCCCAAGGACACTATGAGGCACAGAATACAAAATAAAGTGGGACTTTTTTGCAATATTGCTTTGGAACTACTGACAATCGACTATGCAGTCTTAATCGGACAAGCATTTTGTTGCGCTCGAAAGTTGTTGACCGCAGAAAATCGAAGTGTACTTATAAGTACTTTTTAATTTAAATTCCGCAACGGTTCGCTTTGCTATGTCATGCCTACTTTTACCTAAATTTCTTTACCCCCGTGGCGCTGGGGTCTCCACCCACCTTCCGTTTGCTAGGGTTTTTGCCCCCTCACAAACTTCCGAACTAACAGTTAGATCGGGACGCGTAAGGCGATTGTTCAAATTCAAGCATTCGTCTATTTTAGACCGAAAATTGTGTGACGTGGCGTCACTAAAACGCGATTTTCTCAAAACGGTTATCGGCCAGTTTTCTAAAAAACGTCTACGTATGTGTCAAATTGATGCCAGATAAGCTCAGATAAGGTCTAGAAAGTTTCTCGTTGACATGTTGTTCCGTTTTTTAGTTTTTAGGGAAGTCACTAGGGGGGGGGGACGGCGGCGAAAAACACCCCTCAGCCAATGGCGGGTGAGCTTAAACTTCTTTGATCTTACCTTTGATTCGTCTAAGTATTCACTATGGGTCATTCTGTTTGAGCTTAACTCGTTTTGATTTAAAGTTAATAAGGTGCAATGCTCTCGGTGAGCATGTCCTTTTTGATACCAAGCTAAGTCCGAGTTCGAACAGCCACAAATCGTTTACTTCCACCTCAAATATCATAACAGCTGATCGCTTTGTATCTCTGGATGTATATTGGACTACTGTCGTGAGACATCGGATATGGCCAGATAACTCCAAACATGGCTCCAAACTATCCACCGCCTGTCTGTCGCACCATTCTACATGCATCACCGCTGTCTCGTCTCGGGGACCGCCAGCTCGCCGCCTCACCTCCTTTATTACAGTGGGTAGCCGGATTTAATGACCCCTTGCCGCACCCCCCGGTCTCGGCGTCCCGGCTGCACCCCGGTGATGGAATCAATATGGGGGGCGTCTCCCTGAGCCCCACACCTAATACCTTAAGTCAGGAGGGGGCAGGCGGCATTAGAACGGGCTGCGATAATTTCGATGCATCTGAGCGAGAGATTAATGCCCAGGGAATATTCCTCGGGGGAGCCAGCGGCGTCGAAGCAATCTAGGGAGAAACTATTATTGATAATGTTATGCATGATTGTGGCGCGCGGGGAGCCGGGGGGGCAATGAAGTGCCGCAATACAGGGGAGACAGCTGGCGGGCAGTGGCAGCGGCGGCGGCGGGGAGACGGAGGAGGGGAGCGTCGCGACCGACGCAGCCGTCGCGGCGCTGCGGCGTCGATCACGGCGCGGATCTCCCTCGACGGCAACGACGACGGATTAATGGGTGGCCGGTTTTGTGCGCCGTCGTGGACAAAGCTGCCCTGGCCGGTTCAGTAATGGACAGACGGGCGTCGGTCCGAGGGCAACGCGGCCTAATGGCGCCCACCGGGCGGAGGGCGGTGTCCCTCCAAAGGCCAGCGGCTCCGGCAGGGGACGGGCGGAGAGCGGAGAGGCGGCCCTTCCCGACTCACAACCCGTGTCTGGGCTGGGGACTGGGCATTAAGCAATGGGTTCCTTCCCAGAGCACACTCCTGCTCTCCGGGACAGTTGGGTCAAATCAGACAGTCCGGCACAGCCACTGTCATTGCTTTGTGGCTAAAGTTACTGCCACACAGTTTAACGAACTATGACGTCGTTTAGATCAATGTCCGTTGGCCAGCACAACAGAAGTGTTAAGCACATGTCCATGTTGTAAAAACATGTACATCACATGTTCTCACACTTTGTAAACCACACCGACACACGACACACCCTCCCACAATGTGATCGCAGTGGAGGCGGAAGGTAAATTAGGACAGGGGGCAAACAAAATTGGGGCGCCCCTTACCGACAGGCGCCCCTACAAATATACGAGAAAAGACTGATGAATTACAGTTGTTTCCATGAGGCGCCCCTCGCTGATGCAGTGACAGAGCAACATTTGTCCTCTGATTGGTAGCATATATGAAGCATTTGGAAGCGTCTGCGCCTTTGGTCTTTTCCACTTTTTTGTTCATTTTAGATGAAGTTCTTTTAATACAGATATAACTAATAGAGGAATAATTTATTTACCGTTTCTAATTTATCCATGCATTCATTTGACCGCATTGCCTTTCTAGTCCCGTCAACGAAGTTCAAAACGGGCCGAAAAACAGAAAAAAATCAAACATACTTATGTTATATGTCATTCGATTGCTAATTATCTGCACCTCATCTGGTTAAAAAAAAAACAAAGAAAAAACGACGGGATTTTGAGCAAGGGGTGTCTAAATGCACGTGAAGGGGGCAAAAATGTAATGGGACGTCATAACGTCGACGCCTCCCACCGCCTTACGGAATATAGTGCCAGTCTGCATTAACGGGATAGAAACTGCCACATGATCGGACTTATCATTTATCAAGAGTGTGTTATCATTTTGTGCTGTGGCGTTCCCTGTCTATATGATGTTTTTACTGGGCACCTCCGAATTTTCGGTTCGAGGACATGACGTCGTTTCACCCCGCCGTTAGTAGGGTCACAGCCTGGAGGTGTTATGGGTGTCGTTTGGTGACCCACTCATCGCTGCATCTTTGGCCAAAAATCCCAGTGAAAATATCCCACACACTTTTCACCACGTGCGGTTAAGTGGAGCCAAAATTGCATTCAGATCCGACCCCTCGAGGCCCGGTGAGACCCAGCCGAACGGACGCTTTTTGGAAGCTAATAACTTTGGAACGACTTGGACTATTGCAGTCGGGTCCGTGTCATTCAATAGCCCCATCAACTCCGTTTTAACTCTGGCATATTACATTCTCATATGGGTGGTGGTGTAGCGCGT
>JARFNZ010126483.1:0-11689 GCA_031763405.1 Balanus nubilus
TTTTTCAAATATTTATCGTTTTTTGACCAAAAATGGAAATTCATGACGTCACTAAAACGTCATTATCTAAAAAAAAAATTAGATCGATCTTTATGTCATTTTGGAAAAAGATAAACAACTTTGTTTGTGACAGGTACTGAAAGTTTGGCGTAATGAATTTACAATACCATGTAAATTCATGGTATTGGCTTAAAAGTCAGATCCAGTCAATCTTCCTTTCGAGGGCCACATTCTTTCAAGTATGATGATTGTGATAATTACAGCATGCCTCAGATCTGCAGGAATGATAGTTGAGGTAGCACATTATGATGCAAAACAAGTAGTGGGAGGTCTGGACGGGTATTTAACGAGCTGCGCTATTATATTACCGTCAAGGTTGTTTACCTAGTTAAGAACGAGAACCACTGGCGACGCTAATTCTCCTTTTCCTTGCCGATGTTTGCATAGGGGAACTGCACTTATATCCGATCGTGCTCAATCCACCTTCTCAATCCGTGCTCAATCCGTGCTCAATCCGTGCTCAATCCGCATTCCACCTCCCGCTCTCCGTTGCAGGTGAAACACAAGATATTAAGTTCCTGTGCCTCCAAGGCACCGTGTTCGACCAAAAGACGCGTGTCTGCGAGCGGTCGGAGGAGGTGGCCTGCACGAAATCCAAGGAGTATTACGACCTCAACAAGGAGCTTTACCAGCCCAACAGCAAATCGCACAGGTTCGGCGGACTTACATGTCATTACTTTTTCATGATAGTCAACCTATGTAGCATCGTTCATTCGTTCATTAATTCATTCATTCACTCATTCATTCATTAATTCAATCAATCAATCGTACATTTATTAATTACGGTATTCATTCATTCATTCAACCGTGCATGTATTCATTCATCCATTCATTCATTCATTATGCAATGCAGCATGAGTATAAAGACAATTTATTTCAATATTGGAATGAAACGGTATTGAGGACGTTAATGGTCAATACCGCACGCTCAGATAAACAGATAAGAGTGATTCACGGATTCCTGTATCCCATCACACTTCGCTAAACCAAAATGCTGTCGCTCCTATTTTACAATACGTGCAGGAGAGAGTGTCCATATTGCGCCAGGGTGCCTAAATGCGCCCATGCGGCAATCTAAAAAACTATCACTTCTATCTAAATTTGGGGTCAATATTATTCACATCTGGTATCATTTCATCAAATTAATGGCCATAGCACGAAAGCGAAGGTCTCGTTCTTTATGTAGGAATCAGTTTTCCAATTTCTTATGTTTTCTTATCCAGAACAAGCATATTTACCGACAAGTTATAAATTTGGTGAAGTTGGAACCAGTGTTATTATTTTGCATTTCGAAAAGTAATGTGTTAACATCGTTATTACATAACGTGACAGATATGGAAAAATGCGCCCATGGCATATTCGGTATGCTGTTGATATTTTAACCTGTGATATCACGAAATATGCTTATTAGGGACTATTTCGGGTTAATACGGCTGCAATTTGTATTCACTCCCCTGACAGAGTGAGAACACGTGGGGCTCTGAGGCTCCACTGATCCTATGTCATGTGAGGGTTTTTAACACAAAAACTGATGGTAACGGGAATCCAACAATTAGTAATATTCCCATCATTTTCCTGTCCAGTGTAACGTTAATAGTTTGACATCATAATACGATGAATCATGTTTCAAAATTAAGTTTACGATTCATGTAATTGAGCAGGAACGGATCCGAGGTGTTTGTTAGGGCAATGATCCCCCAAACTCAGAAATTTGCCGACAGTCATTTTATTTTCAAGGATCAATTTTGCTCATTTATTCTCAAACTCTTTGGAAAACGTTACTCCATTGATAAATTCCATCTTCAAAATACTTAAAATCAGGTGTAACTTCGTACTATCTGCCACAACTCCTTATAACGTAAAAATGCATTGATGTTTGTGGTCGCCTAAATGCGCCCGTCCATGGCGCAATTCGGGCACGCTGTGCCTAAATGCGCCTTTTGCAAGGGTCTGCAAGAACACTTATTACTGCAACATGACGGCTTTGATTGCTAAATGGAGAGTCTAGAAAGCTAGAAAAATGTTCAAAGTTTGTATTACACTTTGATTTATATGCATGTCTCTTTTACGTTTAACTCGGGAATAGTTTCCGCTTAAGGGTGCGCAATATGGGCACTCTCCCCTACGGTTTCGATATTTGACATTTTGGGTATTACCTACGTTAAACAGAGCAGAGGAAAAACAGACGAAACTAAATTATAATCCTTGTTTTCCTTGTCATGTTCTCGATGTTTTTCGATACCATCTAATATAGAACCCATAGTATGGAATCTGTCATGCATGATTAGCTACACGGCTTTTATGACGCCTTTTGTTGCCTCGACTACGCTAAGCGGCTCCTTTCCTTATTGTTTCAAGCCAGATCTCTTGAAAACCGTCACGATATGCATTGGTTCCGTATTGCCTTGGTGGTGAAGTATAAGTAGTTGGTAGGGTGTTTTGGAGACCCCAGTTTCTTCTTTTCCTTTCGATTCTCAGGCTGTTTCTCGTCTCGACTCCTTTTCCTCCAACTTCCTTAGTCTCCGTAATTCCTTCACTCATTTTTCCGTTACTTTTTCCAGTCTCCGCTGCTATTTCCAGTTTTCGTATCAATCTCTAATCGTTGTTTTCTGTTCCGATGACCCAAGTCTATACGATACGTTCAGTTCAGTGACTTCAGTCTTCACGACTTTTCCCCGTTTCAATAATTGCCGTTTCTGCGGCCTCCCCAATTTGCGTGATCCTCCGACCCGCCCGTGCCTCCTCTCACAGCCGGCTGCCCGCGACTTCCGTCATGACTCTGACCAATGACCATGACTTCGTCATGACTCTGACCATGACTCCCGTCTCAGCGTGTCTCTCCACGACATTCACTCCCTCCACTGACTCCTTCAGGCTGTCTCCCTGCAATTCGGCGGAAACGCAGGAATTTCCGCCGAATTTTTCGCGAAGACAGGACTGTCTTCGCGCTGTTTCCCGGTTGTTTGTATACCCCTCCCGCTCGTGACTCGAGTCCGGCGTCTCTCGCAGTGAGCCGGCCGAGACGGTGACCGACTCGGACGGCGAGGCGTCCGTCGCCAGCGTCCTCTTCAAAGTCAACTCGGGCGACTCGGGCACCCGGTTCGGCTCAGGGGTCTCGGCCGACTACACGGACCCGTCGAGCAGTCCGTTCTCGGACGCGGGCCGGACCCGGCGGCCCACGCGGACACGGGCGGACGTGCCGCCGTTCATACGTCGCAACGAGCCGAGAACCTCGCCGCCGCCGGCCGCCAGCAAACAGGCCTTCAGGTCAGCAGCCGTCAACTGGCGCTCTGGGAAGACGTCAGCGTGGCTCTTGAACCTTGGGCTCAAACGAGTGTGGTAGTCTGCTTTCATTCTCAGGAACTGTATCGTAAAGCCTAACAGCCAAAGGTAATCATAATGTCAGTAGCTGATGAGAGATATTGCAGATGATTATTATGGCTTTCCAGTATCCGGCAGCATAAAGCATGTGAAAGTATGGCCAGAGACCCAGCTGACCCTCCTCTGCCCCTCCCCAGCCGGTTCCGGCAGGACCGTCAGGTCAGCCCGCCGTCTCCGTCTCCGTCTCCGTCGCCGTCTCCGCGGCCGGCGGCGAGCGTCTCCGTGCCGCTGATCCCCACCTCCGAGCTGAACCGGCCGAGAGTGGTGGTCACCAACGGGGAGCCGTTTGTGCCCAAACTGAGCGCCCCCGACCCGGCGCCCAAGGAGGAGCCCAAGGAGGTCAGTGCTGCCACCTGGGGAACGTGGACTGCCACCTGGGGAACGTGGACTGCCACCTGGGGAACGTGCACTGCCACCTGGGGAACGAACATGGGCCACCACCAAGGTATTATATGCTGCCACCTGGAAAACACGTGCTGCCGACTAGGTATCGCGTGACTTCGCCAAGGTAGATGTTCTGTCACTTCGGTAAAGAGTGTTGTATGTAAATAGCATGTAATAGCGATGTGTAAATAGCATGTGTCGCACCAAGGAAACGTCGCTGCCATCCGTCAGGAGCACCTGAAGTGGGCCCTCTGGATCCATCGGTTGTCGGGGCTGTTTAGTGTTCGCTGATCTGAAGCGATCCCAGTGGCAGGGGCGCGGTCAGTGGTCACAAGTCAGGGCTCCTTCTAGCTGGGGTGTCAGTTCGTGTCAGTGGATCCCCTCTGTGATCAGGGGTCCTCAGAAGATGAGACGGGTCTATTATTAGCCGTACTTCCACACGGTTTCATTGCTTAGTAGTTAGCACGACTCTCAAAGGAGCATCGAATTGTTTGCACCTGCCAAACGAAACTGCTACGGAAAAACGCACCAAAACGCATCGTCACTTGCTATAGCAGCTGTCGCTAGAAGCAGTCCATCGATTATTCTAACCGTCAACTGCGCCACTTATTACGTCACCCTTTCTCAGGAGAACTTTCCGTCTCTGACGCTGCCGGAAACCAACTTCTCGTGCAAGGCCAAGGTCAGCGGGGGTCACTACGCCGATCCGGAGACCGACTGCAGGATGTTTCACATCTGCGTCACGGGACCCGACAAAACGTAAGTCTTTGGCCGCCTGAGAAGTGGGATCGGATGTAAGACGTGGGTATAACAGCGGGGGACGTTAGTGTAATAGCGGGAGAAGTGACAAGAGGCATGAAACGGACGTGAGAAGTGATGATGGACTTGAGTGTTACAGCATGAGATGTGACGACTAGCGTAAGAATACGATGTGAAGCGTTACAATTTAAGTCAGTGTAACGGCGTAAGAGGTAGCGATAGACGTGAGGGTAACGTTGTAGCGATAAGAACATTATTTCGAATCCCATCCTAACGTTTCCTCATATTCCCAATGAACGCTTGTTTACAGGATCACAGATTACAAGTTTCTCTGCGGTAGCGGAACCGCGTTCGAGCAGAAATCAAGAACATGTCAAGAGATCGAGAAAATCGATTGTTCTTCCTCAGCGAAAAATTATCATGTCAACAACCATCTAATCATACCAAGTAAGCTGTACTCCTATGTTTTCGCCTTAAATGTTATGTTGGCGTGCAAACATTTAGTTAAGCTGTTTGTGGGAATGTGGATGCCTGCTGGTCTTCTTAAAAGCAAAATGATGTGTCTCGTTTATTGCGTGATTATGATCAATAGCCACCAAGTCGAGCTACTCTGTCGCTTGCCATCATAAACGGGACTGTTCTTATACAACTTTTCTTCGCAGCTACCGCGCCTGAAACAACCACATTCGAGCCTTCCAAGACCGACGGCTCAGCCGACTACGGCGATTACTACGACTATTACTTCGACTATCCAGACGAGTACGGCGACTTCCCGGGTACGTCCCGACTTCACTGGTACACGGGGTAGCATAGCATACCATGCACCAGCTGGCCTGTCCACTTTCAACAGAGCGGCTCGGAGAGGCCGCCAGACCGCTCTGTAACAGGGTCTTGACCACCATTCGGTCTTCACACATCCTGCCCGGGCGAGGTCCCGGCCGGAAACGTGAGAGATCCGGTTAGAGACAGGCCCGCCTGGTGCCCCGCCCGGCTTAGTTGATCGACCCGCACCGGGCCAAGGCGTGGGAACCAGATCGACGACGTGAAACCATTCATTACCTGCAGCTGCTTTCGATTTGATTACTGGTAGATAAGCTACGCTACGGGACTGTTAATTTTTACAATACGTGCACCGCAATTTTCTTTGGTTTGTGCTGGGATAAAGCAGTGAGCAAAATCGTCGGAATGTTACCTGAAATGTTGCCTTATTCGCAGCTTCGAGCGCAAGTAATAGCCAGCTGCAGGGAACAAGTTCAACAACGTACAGGTCGACGTTTTGACGCAGGACAAAAGTACAGGTAAAATGACATCGGCAAATGTCAAGAATGACAGGTGTCACATTAACGCTTCCCACACATTTGTACGTTCCTCGAATAGCAAAAGGCGACTGTTATCAACTTCGTGTGCTTCTCAAATCAAGACTAGCAAATTGCAACGCCCTTTCAAACGCGTCTATTGTCCTCTTTGAAACCTCTTATAACTCTTAACCTCTTGAAACCTCTCGGACTCGTTCCGGACTCATAATAATATCAATGTCATACGTCTCCAATGAAAGTTATATCATTTTTTAAAGTCTTCAATCATCCGCATAGGATCATCGCTAACTCAGTGTTTATTGTCAGCCCGGCAGTGCCATGATTTTTGCCGGCCGGATGCCACAAGTACACCAGTGCTGCCGTCACCACCTAGGAACCAGTGCTACCAGTCACCAGCCCCGATGAAGCTCCTCACCACTGTGCTGCCATCTTCCGACCGCCGCGTACAGACGCAGCGCGCGTGCAGGACTCGTGTGCACAGCGCCAGGTCGCGCCTGCGGAGAGCTGTCCCAAGCGGGACACAGTGTGCAAGCGGTGTGAGGTGTGGACAGTGTCGGGCCCCTGAATCGAGTCTCTCGTGTAGGACTCTGGACGCGCATGGCCCAGTGGACAAAACCGGGGAGTGTCTGGGCCGGTGGCGTCTCCCCGTTCTCGTCTGTGGTGATGCCATTTGGTGGGTCATAGGCAGACAGTTCAGGAGCGAGGTGTAAATAGGCTGAATGGAGTGACTGAGCCGAATGGTGTGACGTGTAATGTATAGTACGAGTATGTTTTACAAGTCCACAAACTGCTGGGTGAATTTCCGGGCGAAAGCAACCGACCGTCCTGCTTTAATTGTCCATTTTGAGGCCAAAGGCGTCAACAAACAGTGAGGCGGTCTCGTATGTTTCGGCTGTTGTCTGTATGTATGTGTGTGTGTGTGTGTGTGTGTGTGTGTGTGTGTGTGTGTGTGTGTGTGTGTGTGTGTGTGTGTGTGTGTGTGTGTTTATGTGTCTGTTGGCTTCTGTTCTCAGTGAGTGTTGCGTCGTTCATTTAGTGGCTGCCTACCCGGCCAGACTAAACACGCGCGCTTGTGGTGGTATTTATACGTACGTAGACGTCTTCGGGCGGTCATATTTAATTTAATCGACGTAGTCTCTGTTCCTGTTTACATATTTTAAATCGTCTGCCGTGTTTCGGCGTGGTCGAGTGCTCGGCCGCTGCGCATTTGACCAAATACAGGGGCTAGATGTCACTGGTCCGATGTACAAAGCATATACGCCCGTCTTTCGTCAGCTTCCGCTCCGATCTCAGTCAGCTGCCGAGATCAGTAACCAAGCATTCTAGTGGTTGGAGTCCGCCGTCCGGTTAGCCCAGCTGCTAGAGAGTTCAGCTTGGAATCCATCTCTTCTGTATTCTGGCGGGATCGTTCGGTTTCCGGCTTCAGTCGGAGCGAGAAATTACGACGAAAAATGACGATAGGCGCATCATCCTAAAGCCCTCGCCACTGTCGCCCTCCTATCGGCGCATTTCATTTTATAGTCACATTCCCTCCCAGACTCCCACACTACAGTCGAGATAAAACGTCATTCACCTCGAAACACCAGCCAGTGCGAATCACCTGCTCTCAGTTACCACTAACACCAGAGGTATGAGCTTGGTGGAAAACGCATTTCTTCTACAGTCTCTAAGTCACGAGCCACTAGGCCCCTGGTAAGCTGTATGTCCGAGGCGGTGTCACCGATATTATCACTGTTACGTGACACTTTGGTCATACATACCGTACAACATAACAACACCACCAACATTTAACACTATACCGTATCACACTATACCGCTCTATATCATATACTATGCATATCTCGCTATACGGCTCAGCTCATCGCCCCGAGCTGAGTTCAACTTTCAGTTCCTGACTACCCCTGTAGCATATAAACTCC
Organism: Balanus nubilus; assembly: GCA_031763405.1. Classification (NCBI taxonomy): domain Eukaryota; kingdom Metazoa; phylum Arthropoda; class Thecostraca; order Balanomorpha; family Balanidae; genus Balanus; species Balanus nubilus. The sequence goes on from JARFNZ010126483.1 coordinate 7,820, forward strand.
CTAACATTGGTGACGAACACCGACTACGTTCAGGAAGTGAGCCGCTCCCACCATCACACTGTTTCCGCTTTGTCCAGACGTCTGTCAGCGTTACCTCGCGATGTGGCCGGCAAGTCCTCATTTTTCCCTGCCGGACTGGCCGACGGGACTTGAGCTTGTTTGCCATCTAGCTGGCGGGCCGGCGGGTTCTGACTACTCTCTGGCAGCCCGGCCGGCGGGTCCTGGCTGTCCTCTGGTGGGTACACGGCCAAAGTGATGTCCGGACTTCGCTCGATAGGTGTCGCGCACGAGGAATGCGACCAGACGGAGGTGCGTCGCGAGTCCAGCGCTCTCGGAGCCAGCAGGCTGGAGACGGGAGGGGGCGATCGAGTCAGGAGACGACACTCGGCTAGACTGTGAGACAGAAACAGACCCACAGGTTCCCGGGCTTAGCATGACAGCGAACTTGGCGTGGGGTAACGCGGAAAGGCCGTTTCATTTAGAAAAACATGCCGTTTCAAGTCTGCAAGTCAGATCCCTGTTTATCCTCCCGACAGCCGATCTTCAATCTCTTGTGACACTGGCGTTGACCCGGGCCTGGTGATCGTCGGCCACCGGGTATGTGCCAGCCCTCGAGCCCCCCCCCCCCCCGGGAGTGGTGGCCGTCTGCAAGGCCCTGGGCCTTCCTGCGGTGTGGCGCCGGAGCGGGGTTGGTACCCAGACAGACATGGTCAGCGTTCCACTTTGGCCCACCTTTTCTCTACTCCCTCTCTCCTCCGATAGTTCCGTAATGGAGCAAGCGGACCGAAGGGGCCCCCCTATAACCACACCGCACATGCATCTGCGATATTAACCCGCCCGACTGAGGTCTCAGCAGAACACCATTCACTAGGGGGGGGGGGGGGCGAGGGGGGGGGGAGTAAAAGCTGCGCCCTGTTCAGCTCCCAAACAGATAATTCCCGCAAGACGCACAAAACAACACGAAAAAGCTCTCATTGAGACACATTTAAACATACTATAAATTTACAGATTAGAGGTCACTGTCAGGTCAAGGTCAGGTCAAAGGTCAAAGTCTGATGCTCTCGCGTTCCTGGCCATCAGATCGCACAATGAGCAGTTCTGGGCTCAAACTGATAACACGATAGTGGTAGTTGTTTTATCACCCGATCTCATTTTAGTGAAGTTGGAGTCAGGTTAGGTAAAGGTGAGGTCATAGGTAGGTATAAGATACAATTTTGAAACTGATTAATCAAAATAAAAACGACGATTTTTGGACCAGTTTTGTATCAAATATACATTGGTGACATCCATGTTTTCTGCCATTGGTCAACGAAGCCAAAGATTACAATACAAATGTCATCATGTGGTACGAATACTTAGCGAACCATTGACCATTAAAAACACTCGGCATGATGTTCGTTTGAAATTCGGCTTGGGTATTTTACATATATTCCTCTTGTTCACTAGATCTTCGAAATTTAGGTTTGAGGTCAAAAAATAAAATTAATTTGTTAAATTTTAGGGGTCAAAAACTTGTTGATCAAAGAAGAGAAAGCCATTGTATATAACTCGTCATTACACATCTTTTAACATTTTATATGCGTTTTTCTTTTTAAACATTATTATACAAATATCAAAACATTTAACACTCTTCGCCTTTTTTAAACACTTTCTACATTTTTAACACTTTTTAATAATCGAAAAAGTGAGTGTAGTGACATTACCAAATTTGTTATACGCTCAAAAATGAAATTGCTTTACCTTTACACATATGATGCGTATTTGGTGTTATAGAGGGCACTAACTGCCGAAAGTTTTACGTCGATAGCGCTATTTATTTTTAGCTACTGTGAAAGTTTGTCAGGGGGACACTTTTACCAAGTCTAGTCAATGACAGATTAAAGAATTGCTGAGTAAAGATTGCGTTAAACATTCCATTCCCAGCCTAAGGCATCTATTCGAAAATACGGCAACAATCACACAAAATATGACGTTGTTTGTTGTTTGTTTATTGAGTTTAGAGCAGGGTCAGCGCAATAGGGGCACAGGGAGCAGTTTCCCAGTATATTTCACTAGTGCGTCCTAAAGCGGGCACTTTTGTAGTTTTGTATGCGTATTTTGCCAATTTTTACCGCATTCTACCTGAGTATCGAAATATAAGGGCCGAAATAGCAGGCAACATTTTCATTGGAGGGGGGGGGGGGTGGTATGAGTTAGTAGGTTCCTCTGCTGGGAGTTCCTTTCCTTGGACTCCGGCAAGCTCTGCCCCCGCTAGACGAAATCCGCGGCGCCATCCCTGATTGGTAGGCGCGTCAACGGCGACGGCGTAGGTCAATGTACGCCCACACTCAAAACTACGATGATCAGTCATACTATAGCAGATCAGACGGATTCAATCTCAGGCTTTACTATTAGTGCCATCTAGGGACAAGCAATAAGAATTACTTATGAACCCTCCAGTGCGCAGACCGCAGTTGCAGGATTCAAGCCCTGCGGCACAGCATACCTTCAGGCGTTCACTACTAGTGCCATCTAGGGGCACACATATAAGCAAGCAATATCACGGGTGCACTTGCGCTTGTTTAACAGGGATTCCAGCCTTCAGGTACCTAGGCTCCATGATATATGGAAAGGTGCCTAATTAATTGAGGTGCCATTGAAATAGAATCTGGGGGTGGGATGATTGAACATGGAGCATGCAGTGTACGCTATCACCAACCGGATCAGCTATTCTCGCTCAGCCGATCAGTCTCCATTATCGTCCATGCCTCTATTGTCCTCACCTAAAGGCTTCATTTCCAGAAGTCAGATCATAACATCCTCTTTAAAAATCAGTCTCAGAATCAGAGGAGACAGGCTCTTATCGACACATGGGCGGCGGTGCGTTGCCAAGTTATTACTGAACGGGGAGATGGACGCGACAAAGCAACTGGCGCCGGGGGCGTCTTCCGTCGGCTCACTTGTCTATCCGGCGGCATGACTCCGGCGAATCATGTTCGGTCAGTGTTGTTTCCAGATTGGTGAGACGCTGTTTGAGGGTCTGCTGTGAGGCGCCGTACTCAGACAGCATCCGGGAGAACCGCGACTGCAGGTTCTCTATCGCCGTCTCTGCGCAGGAAAATATCGAGATTAATCCAGGACCTCGTGGGAGAAAAGGGTCGACCCCTTCCTTTTTTCGGAATAAGTTCCGAACCGTTGCATAGATGGATCTCCATCTGGGCACACTTCCTCGTACATCAAGTTCGCATCTGCCGAAAAAAGAAAGCGACTTCTCCTATTCTTTGTATGGCTATCTCGTTCCACAAAATGGCTATCACGGATTCAAGTTGCTTCACTGTATTTCTGAGACCAAATTGGTCCATAAACATGTCTTTTTTTTATTTAAAAATACCAATTTCAAAATTTGACCTTATGTGACCTGACCGTGGCATCTTGACTTTATGTTCTTCCCTAATTTAAATCAAACAAATATAGCAAATGGCCGTCACCATCGAAATCGGCGTGTATAATTGACCATATAACATGTATCACATGACTTTCGTAGAACTTTTGCGTATAATGACATTTGAAACCTGACTTTGTCCTTCACCGTAACCTTGACCCGTGCTTAGTATGATCATCATGTTAATGCAGTATCTTCATCATACGTTTGAGAGTACCTTAGCTGAATTTGGACGTGGAGCTGTTGATTTTGCGGTTCTTACAGCCAGGGCTGCGGAGTCGGTAAAATTTATTCGACTCCGACTCCGACTCCGGCCTGAAAAAATCGACTCCGACTCCAACTCCGACTCTACTCCGACTCCAGCCTATGTCAGTTCTCCGAATGCTTGCTACAAAACAATATATACAGTGTCGTGTGTTTTTCCATATTTTTTATTTTTAAAAGTGCTT
>JARFNZ010126494.1:0-11689 GCA_031763405.1 Balanus nubilus
AACACCCCCCAGCAGGGCGTGGAAAATCGGGAGGCCCAGCGGGGCGCGGGTTAAAATCATACAACACATGACGTCATGTGTGGTATGAGAATCGATGTCACTGCGAGCGCACATCCCAAGCGCCATTGCTGCGTTTGCAAAGGAGCTCGGGAAACAGGAACCTGATGGGCGACCACGAAAGGACTTGACGACGCACTTCCCATCGTGAGATCCTCCTTTTGACGCCCCCAAGATTCCCGATCCTCTTCCGCAAGATGGGGGCGCATGCATTGAGTGCCATAACGTTGAAATAATTACGTCATGAAAATGCAAGTTTAGCTCAGTGGTAGCGTGCAAGACAAATGTATTTCCAATATGTGAATAACGCAAATATTTGAAGCATTTTTTTTAACCTATTCACTTCACAAACTTACCATTTAATTTAGCATGACGTCATCTAAATACAGCAAAAGTTTTTGTTTCGACAACTGCGTCGACTTCGCCGCATTGAAATCCATCCATGTCCATGAAGCATGCATTTGCGCCGAGCGACGTAAGAGGTGGAGACGTGGTTGAAGTATTTAATTGTATTCATCTTCTAGAACATGGGCATTGAGACTCTAAAACGTGATGTGGGGAGCAGGTTAGCGGGCCTTTGTTGTGATAGCAATGACATGCATACATCATTGACTCAACGAAATTAAACTTTTACAACCATTCAAAAGCAACCAACCAAAACACCAATATGAATCAACATTTAGGTTTGAAGATTTCAACATTCTAAACACTGTGCCCTGTTCCTCTCACTGTTTTTGATTGCAAAATAATGATAATATCCTGTCATTTGCAGACTGCACAATTTTAGATTTAACACGCGCTCAGGAGGGGGAGGCAAAATATGCTCCCCCTCATGTTTTTTTAGTACCTGTCTAGTATTAAATTCCACACCATGTGTACACATATTGACCTTGGGTTATGTCAGGTCAGGTCATCAGGTTAGGTCAAAGTACGGACATGTGAAAGTGACCGTTTTGCAAGTTCGCGACTGTGCTGTGGCCACATTTTTTGGCAGATTGGTTTTAAACTTTCGAGATTTCATAAGAAGACAGATACCTACAACTTGCATATCTCGGATTTTCTTATCTCGGTGACCTGAGGTCAGGTCAATTTCCTGGCATCCCCATTATAAGTCAATGGGGGAAATACAGATCATTCGTTTTCGAAGGAAACGCGTCATATCTGTCTAATTCTTGTAGAATCACGTAACCTTAGGCTTTTCTTGATGATCAAAGTGTAATGTGTGATGAGTGACGTCATCAAGGTCATCTGAGGTCAACAGAGGTCACTTACGTTTTTTGCCAATAACTTTTGATTGAGAAGAGCTATAAATGTGATCGTCTCGTCAAGGCGCATCGACAGATATGCAACATGACCTTTTCGGGTCAACACGTGACCTTGACCTGAGGTCAAATTTTGAAGTTGACCTCGAAAGATCATCATGCATATGATTCGAAGCGCCTTGACGAGAGAAACACGATGGGGCTAAAATTATTGTCGTATCCTTTTTAGATCAAAAGTTATTGGCGGAAAACATTTCCCCTGAAAAACTGTCATTGACCTTTGATGACCTCTGCAGCGCAAACTATTGACCTGAGGTCAAATCTGAGGGCAACAACACTATAGGGAATTTCAAGAGCTTTTGATTGCTTTTTTGGTTTTCTTCCTAGCTATCGTAATATTTGAGCTAGAGCGAAAAATATGAAGGTCGGATTTTAGGCCCTAATTTGATTTTTTGCCATTATTTGAATTTAGGCCCTAAAACGCAGCGACATTGTATACAACTGATGTTAAGATTCAAAAGAGTATCCGCCTAGCAGTGGAATGAGGGAACTATCAAAATTAAGATATTTTAAGGTGGCACATGTTGCGCACCATTGTTTCTTTGGACAGATTGCCCTTAAAATGCATCTCATTTGAAATATGACCAATGAATTAGGAGGATGGAGATTGATTATGTTAAATATTTGATTGGCTGGTACATTCAATGGTACCTATCATTTGTTATGGTGACTGGTGTTCAACTTAATTTATGGTAAAATCCTGCCTTAACCCACCATTAGCTGGGGCACTTGTGCTTACTTTTGGTTTTGACTCCCAAAATTATAAAAAACAACTTTTTTAAAATCCAGTCTCAAGGGACACAAAATGGAAAGGCTAAAATTTAAATATAAATTTCCTAAATTTTATTTATTTGCACTTCCAGACATCATACACAAATAAATGACACCAATGGGTTCCTGAGACGAAACAACCATAATCATGCATCTTTAATTGCAAAGTATGAAATTCAAAATTTGACCTTTTTTGACCTGACCTCACCTGAACATGATCTGAACTTGAGGTCAAATGGCAAATTGAATGTAACCATAAAATTGTACGGCTGAAATAACTATTAAAATATATGTCACACTGTATTCACATAATTTTTACACATAGTGAGTCAGTGACCTTTGGCGACCTGAATTCGACCTTGACCTGTAGTTACTATGATATTCATACTCTAGTATTACCTTCCTCTGATATTTTAAAGTGTTTTCACCAAGTTGGACATGCAGCTGTAAATAGTCTGGTCTCTGCAGCCTAAATGCGAAAATGCGTGATTTTTTATCTTTGACCTGACATTGACATGACCTCTGACCTTGGAAAAATAATTTTAAACATGCCTTAGATTTGTATAGTTGAGACCTTTCAAGTGCTGTCTTACACGTTCCGATCAGACTGTTTGTTGGGAAGTTAGTGAGGGGGCAAAAAATGCCCCCCTCTCCAGCCAAAGGAAAGTGGCTGGAGACCCAGTTGCACATGTTAAAGTCATACAAAGTTGCCTAGGCAGCATGGTTGGCATAGTTGCTGCTTCCTGGTAAAAAATTGTACTTTTTTTTACTGTTGTGAATTTGCATACTCTTTGAAAAGGGGCCAGTCTGCAAAGTAGGATGCTTTTTAACAAAATTCTGTAGGTGCACATGAGATTTCATGCTCATGATTTGGATTTTTAATGTGCAGAATGCAACTCTTATGCATGCTAAGGAAATCAGAGTCTCTAAAGATGGAAGGCTACAAAAATGGAAGATTTCACCACAGTTCCCTCTAGTCCCTCTAGTGAACAACTAGTATACAAGGTTAGCATTATCATTGAAATAACCTGAAGACAGAATACATGCATATACACAGTGAAAATACTTAAGTCTGGCCAGTGCATTGCATGAAAAGCATGTGGCCCTGTGGAACATATTTTTTCCAGTGACCAATAGCAAATAGCAGATAGCTGAAAATACCAAACATACCCATTACCTAACCCTATTGAACTCTGTTGATTTTATTGACAGAGCTTGGCTTAACTTTAACAAAACTGATCACAAAAAATCAATGATATTCGTCAGTCAATGGTTCCTTACCTAGGTTTTCATGTTTTGTCAGGGAGTTAAATCAAAATATTGAAAGTTGATGACAAAAAAAAAACTGTTAGTGGCATAAACTCAACTACATATTAGTTTTTGTCAGTTTTTGCCAGTAGGTGGCATAAACTAGTTTATGCCAGTCAGTTTATGCCATGGTAAAAACTGGTTAATAGCACCTAGTGGCATAAACTTGCCAACCCTGCTTTGACTGTGCCAAGTTCTTGCCATTTTTGTGTTGCCTGAAGTGTTGGGGCCAAATTTGAGCAGAATATTTAGCTTCAGCTGAAAACAGCCAACCATTGCTTCAGAATAGGAGCAGACTTCTAAAACTAAGTGAACAGTAAAAAGTTGAGGTGAGGGAAAAAGTTGGAGACTAGGGTTTTTAAGTCTGCAATTAATTATGTCATATTTTATTAGTAAAATACACTGCATGACATATTTCCAGTTCAAACTGGCTTTGCCCCAACCCTGTGCCATACATCTGATCACCTTTATCGATTGTTTCATAATAGCTGTTTGTAAATCAGCCATTTCCCCTATACCTTCACCATTATGCTGCATCAAAGAATTGCTCCTTTAGACCTTGTGCTAGGAACTGACACAGCGACATGAGGCATGCTTTATTAGAATAATTGCAATATACACAATGCAAACTTGTGCTTGTACTTGAGCAACTTAGCAGTATGCTGGAGTGAACTGGAACAGTACAAGGATTTGGGACTGTCAACTTTTGCTAGTATATTGCTAATGTAAATAGGATGATTTTCTTGTTTAATTTATTATAATGTGCAGTAATGCTCATTCCTGCACAAAACTATCATTTGTGCAGTCCTGAGTTCTGACTCACTATCATCTTAACTTGCATGCTTCTGTCCCTTCTACATCCAGTCTTCAGAAGACCTGTTGGATGTACAAGGCCACTCATACTGGACATCCTATAGCAATTATACAGCTGTTTTGCTTAGTAAGACAGTGATCATGCCTTTGATGCTATAAGGCAAATGTTTGGCTCTAAATGCTTATGGAAGACATTTTTGCAATTGTTCAGTTTTAATTCTTGCTCTGGATTCCTGTAGTGTCAATCTCATGTGTATTTGCTATGGAAAAGATAGTGAAGTACCATTATTTGATAATGGTAGTAAGGGAATTTTAATGCACATACAAATATATTGATCAGTATTATTTTTCCCATTTTACTGTAAACATCATTCATTGCCAATGTTGTGAAGTGATGGAAAGGAGCATTCAAAGGTTTGATGGTATTTTTAAAGACAGTGTTCCTGTTAACAAATGAGTGAAGCAAGTCTTTACATTGTGTCAAGGGAAAAATCTGAAGCTAAGGGGCCTGTCCCGTCCCGGTCCCGGCCCGGCCACTTTGAGCAATACCAAAACTATTTGCCACACTCCTCTCACTCAACGCGCCGTGGTAAGCACCAATGACTCTAGTCTGATACAGGGTAGAGAGGGTGGCACTACTTACAAACAAGACGCCTTGTCAATTGGACGTGTAGTTGCAGAGATATAAGCTCAGAAGTGTCGGTACGGACTGGGTCTGATTGGGTCGCTCATATTCAAGTTTTCCCTCATCCCTGTTCCCTGCCAGGTGGGGAAGATTTTGCCTCCCCCCCCCCCCCCCAGTGATTTTTTTATTGCCGCTTTCAAACTGTTACGCCTAGCACTAGCATTTGGAAACTTTGGGACTTTCCCTGGAATTGAATTACTAGTGTCGTGTGAAAAATTTGAACAAAATCGATACAGCCCGTGCCATATCCATATCCATATCCTGGTGCCATATCCTCGTTGTTGGGAGGCAGCCTGGTGGATTTGACGCTTTTGAACGAAATCATGCTGTACGTGCACACCCCTTTTCTACATCTCGGAAACGGCCGGTCCGATTGTGTTCAAATTTGGTGTGTGGCTAGGAAACCATTAGTTACTGGCTTCAAGTCTGAGGTATGGTTGGTGTCAAGGGTATGGTTACATGTCAAGGGTATGGTGCATTTGCATGTGCGCACTTGCACACTCATTTGATATATCTCGTGACAGCTGAGCCGATTGTGCTTAATCATTGGTGTAAATCGTATCGGCAATGCTTTTGATAGTCATCCTGCTTTTTTCGAGCAATTTTATCAAGAAGCATGCTACGCCCAGAATGCACCCGTCATTGGTGTATGCACCATCGATGAAAACCCCGTTTTACCTTTACTAATAGCGCGCTCGCTCGTTACTCGCCGACCACTTAAAAATGAGCTCGAAAATCGATAAATCTACATCAGTTAATTACGAGCGACCGCGAAGCGACTTCTTTCGTGGCATATGGGAAAAACCTGAGTATGAGCGACCCGGCCCGGCCTGGCGTAACGCTTTTGAGAGGCTTATATCTCTGCAACCGCACGGCCGATTCACAAGAAATCCGCAACGGCTGGGCCGATTGTGTTCAAATTTGGTGTGTGGTTAGGAACTCATCAACTGCTGCATGTCTATGCGTCACAGGTGGGGTGCCCCTGCACGTACGCACGTGCACACCCCTATTCTTTAACTCAGGAATGGCTAGATCGATTGTGTTGAAATTTGGTGTGTGACTAGGGACCCATTAGCTATGAGCTTTTCACAAGACTCATGGGTGGGGTCGGGGTGCATCTGCACGTGCGCACGTGCACACCCCTATTATATATTCCAGGAATGGCTGGGTCGATTGTGTTAAAATTTGGTGTGTGACCAGGGACCCATTAGATGCGAGCTTTCCACAAGTCATGGGTGGGGTGCATCTGCACATGCGCACGTGCAGACCTTTTCTTTACCTCGGTTACGACTGGGAAGATTGTGTTCAAATTTGGTGTGTGGTTAGGGAACCATCAGTTATCAGCTTTTCACGTCAGGGGTAATGGTGCATTTTCACGTGTGCACGTGCAGACCCCTTTTCTTTACCTCGGTAACGGCTGGGTCAATTGTGTTCAAGTTTGGTGTGTGGTTAGGGAACCATTAGCTATTAACTTTTTACAAGTCATGGATGGGGTGCACCTGCACGTGCGTACGTGCACTGCACGCCCCTAGTTTACATCTCAGGAACGGCTGGGTCGATTGTGTTAAAATATGGTGTGTGACTAGGGACCCATTAGCTACTAGCTTTCCACAAGTCATGGGTGGGGTGCATCTGCACGCGCGCACATGCAGACCCCCTTGTCTTTACTTCGGTAACGGCTGGGCCGATTATGTTCAAATTTGGTGTGTGATTAGGGAACCATTAGTTATTAGGTTTTCACGTCAGGGGTATGATGCATTTGCACATGCGCACGTGCACACCCATTTTCTATATCTCGGAACGGCTAATCCGATTGTGTTCAATTGTCTGCGTAAATCGCGTCTGCAATGCTTTCGATAGTCATCCAGCATTTTTCAAATGATTTTATCAAGAAGCACGCTACGCCCAGAATGCACCCTTGATTGGCGGATTCACTATCGAGGCAGACCCCGTTTTACCTTTACTAATGGCGCGCTCGCTTGTTAATCGCCGACCACGGCGTCTTACTGGTATTACGGACAGAGGTTCAGTGTTTTCTGCACCCGTCTAGTGGGACAGTCGGAAACGTGACTTTCCCGCTAGACGGGTGCCGAAAACACTGAACCTCTGTCGTGAGCAAAGTGTCTTTTGTGTACTAACATTTTTTTTCTTCTAAATTTAGTCCGAACTTCTTTAATGGAAGGCTTTGCGAGGTCAGAACCCGCGCTAAGCAGAGCTTGCTGAACAGGTGCTGACCTTTACCGTTCGATCGGGGAATTCCGTGTAGCCGGCAGAATTAAGTCCGAACTTAAACGTGCCGTACAGAGACGGACACGGCCCGCCCCGCTCACTGACGTCATCTGCCCTTATGTGGGGCCACTGCCACCGACCGCAGGCCATCCCAGTCGGGAGCAAATAGCAAGCGCCGAAGCGTCTCGAATCCGGGCTCTCGTTACCAGGAATCCCAGCCCTCTCCACTGGGGTAGGGGGGGGGGGGGCCGGGGGGGGGAGGGGGGTGTTCACATCTTACGACACAATGTCCAGGATGGACACAAACAATATTATTGAAATATATGGCATTGTTAGGGCCAGTCGAGCCCATGTCTCTAATGGGACGATAGAGTGCTGGATTTGTTGTTTGTTTGTTCCTTTCTTTCTGTATTCGTTTGTTTTCGAGGCATTGATTGTCAGTGTATTGACAGCCCCTTCTTCGGAGATGAATACAACTTTGACATTCCGAGGAAGTTCAGATGGCTCTCCTTCTACATCTTTGACCGTGAAAGAAGCGGAAAACAGGATAAGGTGGGTCACCTAGGTCATTGCTCTGTAAGTTGCTTTAAAGTGTGTTCACTAGGATATCATTAGCAGATGAAACATTCCATTGTTATAAAACAAAGTGTGGAGATAACAAAGATAAGAAATGCTGACTTTTCTTTTCACTCAACCATGTTTGCAAGAGCCTTGCTACCCAGCTTACTGTTTTATGTTGTTTACAAATGTGTAGTATATCACATTATGGTTTGATTCACCTGGCCTATATTACGTCGTTTTATGAATTCGAGGACTCTGTGCAGAGTGCAAAGTGGTTCACCTGTCCTTTGTTCCCCTCAGTGACTCACCCGGCCTGTACTACCCTCAGTGACTCACCCGGTATGTATTACCCTCCCTCAGTGACTCACCCATCCAGCCTGTATTACCCTCTGACTCACTCGGCCTATATATTACCCTCAGTGACTCACCCATCCAGCCTGTATTACCCTCAGTGACTCACCCAGCCTGTGTTACCCTCAGGGACTCACCCAACCTGTGTTACCCTCAGTGACTCACCCAGCCTGTGTTACCCTCAGTGGCTCACCCAGCCTGTACTACCCTCAGGGACTCACCTGGCCTGTGTTACCCTCAGTGACTGACTCGGCCTGTGTTAATCTCTTCCTGTCGCCATCCAGGTGTTGGGGAAGGTGTCTGTGAAGAAGGAGGACCTGCGAAAGTATTATGGCAAGGACCACTGGTTCGACATCCTGCCGGTGGACTGCGACTCGGAGGTGCAGGGCGAGGTTCACCTGGAGGTGCGGCTGGAGTCCATACAGAAGTCGGAGGAGGCGCCCACGCAGACGCGGCTCAGCGTCAGGTACCGGGGCCGGGGCCGGGGCCGGGGCCGGGCCGGCCAGCAGCTGCGGCCGACAGCCAATTGGCATTCCGTATAACGAACTAGATTACCAAATTGATTTCTTTCAATCAGGTGGATGATATACAGCTGATTGAAATGTAGGGTGTTGTAAATTAATGAGCAGCGTTCATCTCACTTTGTGGATGTTACGCAGCTCAAATGCTGTCAATCAATGAGCATAAGGGAAAACAAAAACTATTAGGAAGTCAGCGCTGAGTGGAACAGGCTGTCTAATCCTAGCTCACCCATGCCTGTACCTAAGCATAGAACTAACTTCAGCTGGTGGTCTTAGTGCCTTTACACCCTAAATGACGCCTCGCTTTCTATGAAGCAGTGCTGGTTGGTAAGCAGTGCGTACATCAGCAGTGAGTGACAGTGTTGGTGTTTCCGTCGGTCCCAGTTTCTCCCGCCGTGTGCTGGTCGCCGGTGTGTGTGCGGCCGTGTGACCGTATCGCTCTCGGTCATCGCAGGGTTATCGAGTGTAACGGACTCACCAAGAACAACGGTTCGTGTGACCCTCACGTCAACGTCTCCCTCTGGCGCGAGAATGAAAAGCTGGAGTCGAAGCGCACCAAGCGGAAGAGCAAGACCATCTGCCCCAATTTCAACGAGCTGATTTTGTTCGAGGTATGGTACTGGGCCGTGTGCTGTCGTGCGACTGCATAATGTATTTTGTGTAAAATTAATGTGAATTGCCTGAGCTTAATATCTTGATGTAACGCTGATTCGATGCACAATTACCTGCTATTCCACTTGTACTGCCATGCTCAGGTACTTACACAGGTTGCATGCCCAAACTTTGCTTGTGAACTTAATGAATGACAACAAGTCACTTGGTGCATGAAGGACTTTGCCCTGACGACGGGCTGACTGTGTTTGTGATACAGTTTCCTGTACGTGTTTGCTATTTCCTCCCCCGTCTCGTCAGCTGAACCAGCGCCCCAGCGAGATCACGACCGACTCGCTGGCGGCGATGCAGCTGCGCGTCACCGTCTGGCACGACTCGGCCGGCATCTTCGGCAACATCTTCCTGGGAGAGGTCCGCATCACCCTCACCGGCGAGACGGGCCTCAAGCTCAACCAGAGCTACGACTCCTGGTGAGTGAGCCGGCCGCCGCCGCAGCAGAGGCCGCTCCGGGGGTCGTATTGACTCGTCAGTGAACTCTGCCGCCTACTATTTACCCTGGCATGGATGAGGGTCGTGTTATGATCGCCTCCCGTAAACCGGGTGTATGGGCGTAACGGGTGATCACTATAGAATTGGACAAGTTCAATCAATTGTATAAATCCTATTTTTTTAGTTTTGGACACAAAAACTTGCCATACCTGTATATTGCACATTTATCAGAGTCCCCATCAGAAGACAAACTCTGCAACCTGACGCCCCGTAATGCGCACTCTCTTTTACAACCCCTCTTTCATTTTTCGCGGACGGATTAATCCAGAGTGCCTCACACAGCTGATGGTACTGGCCCGCATCATCCGCTTAGACGATGCTAACAAGCCACAATGGCGCATATCTGGCTTCAGAATCTCCCGGAATGCTTTGATGGACCTCAGATAATCAAGTTTCTGAGGCTCATTTGACATGCTATACTGTGGGGCCGTGAGCCCTCCCGCTTTAGTCAGCAGATTCACTATGGCGGGAGCATAATGCGTGCTGGCCAGATCCAAGTAGAATTGTTCGATCTTGCGTGGTTCTGGAAGGTAAAGGACGGCTGAAACGTCTTCTTGACTCGCTTCCCGCGATTTAACCCACTGTCGATGCTGTCCTTATTCGGACAGATTACAGGTGAGGTGCCTCCTCGCGGGGATATCAAATGCACATCAGGATCTTCCTCGGGAAGTTCCCTTGAGCCGTGATCCTCACTGAATTTGGCACAGCATCCCCGGCTCCAGCATATATGCCCTTGTTCATCTCCGCCCCGAAAAAGTGAAGTTTCACTCGCTGTCCATGACGATATCTGGCTCCGTTTGCGCGTTGTACACCTCCCTCATCAGTTTACGGAGCCTAGGATTGTGCATTTTTCTTCTGGCTCTCTAAGGAGTTGGGCCTCTGATGCTGTTAACGGTATTTCCCGCGTCACTTTATCAAACTTTTGCACACACAATGGGGTTGTTCAATTCTGTTTGGCTAGCACGCGGCGAGATATTCCGCGTTATTGGCTTAACCTGCTGATAAGCTGCCTTTGGTTAAGGATGTGCTTTTCAGGGCCTTTTGACATTGAGACATGTTGCGTTGCATGACCACTTCTTTTTAAAAAAATCAGAATAATATGTAATGTCGACCTGGACGTTCCAACGTGACCAAGACACCGTGCGACCTCACTTTTGGGCAAATACAGATTCGTCAAATACAATGTTTGATCCGTTCGTTTGATCCGATTTTATTCTTCTGATTTACAAGGGTTGGCATTTTTGGCAGCTGTGCGTGATAAATATTATTTAGCAGCTTCAATTTGTGTGGGCACAAGCCAAACGGCATCAGCATTACACATACCAAGTTTGGTTAAATTCCGTACATTTTTTGCAACAACTACTGAACGTTAAACATTGTCCAATTCTATTCATCACCCGTCTTGTTGTACTCAGGTGTAGCCTGATGTGCGGTGAACGGACGATGCAGTTTGTTCTTGTGCTCTTGTAATGCTAGTTCTGATTGGTCGGGCAACTCTCGGGAGTGGCCGACGGGAGTTAGTCTCAAGCGGCCGGTGCCTGTGACCTGCTCCGTCTGCCTGGTCCGCCTGTGCTGCCTGTGCTGCCTGCTGTGATTGGGACTGACCTGTGCTGACCTCTCCCGTTCACCCTGCCCCCCTCCCCTCCCCACCGCCGCCCGACAGGTACTTCCTGCAGCCTCGGGAGAACAACCGGGTGATCGCGCACGACCTGGGCTCCCTGCGGCTGAAGCTGCAGTACACCTCCGACGAGGTCATCAACAGCAAACACTACGACCAGCTGCTGAACCTAGTCCTCCAGAGCGCCGGCGTCAGGGTGAGAACTGACCTCCCGTACTGACCTCCCGTACTGACACTCACCCCACACTCACCCCACTCACCCCACACTCACCACACACACTCACCACACACT
>JARFNZ010126505.1:0-11688 GCA_031763405.1 Balanus nubilus
CTCTCACACTGTTCTGCACCCCCCCCCCCCCCCCCCGTTACCTCCCATCTCCCTCTCCCCTGCCTCGCTATGTACACCTCCGCTCCCCTTATCCCCCCCCCTCCCCCCCCCCCCGAGACGCGGTCGACTCACCCTCGGCGGCGAGTCGCTCGAACTCCTCGAACAGGGCGTTGACCTCGTCGATCTCTCGGCGCAATCTCCGCAGCTGCGAGTCGTTGGGCTCGCCCTCCTCGATCAGCTTGCCGGCGTCCTCGTTAAGGGCCCGTCGGATGGCGTCGCGCTGCTCCTTACCCATGCCCATGAACTGGCGGAGTGGGGAGAGGACGGGGACGGCCCCCGATGGCCAGTTAACAGCGGCAGACGTCGACATGTGACATCTACAACTCTCATTCACCAAGAAAGAGGAGCGCGTGGCGCAGCGTAGCACGAATAGGAACGGCAAGCAGCTATGGAGGTTTGTACGAGTGGAGGAGACAACTAAGTAGTAGCACATCGCTAACGTTTTGAAGCCATTTCGGCGCTCAACAGTCACGATTTTTAAACGAATAACTTCCGCATACAGACACACTGAAAAGTCGAGCTGGTCCGCAGACCAGTCCGCCGAGGACGACACTCGAGCGGCGTGCGGCAGCACCCACCTGCTGCAGGTCCCAGCTCTTCACCACCTTGATGGTGGCGAAGATCATGTTCTGCCGCATACGCAGCTGCTTGCGCTGCCACAGCATAATGGACATCTCGTAGAGTCGCTTCAGCTTCTCGACGCCGTCTAGGGCGTCCCGGTCGGGCGGGGGGAGGAGGAAGCAGACGCTGGGCGCCTCGCCCTCCTGACCGCCGGCGCGCACCACCCAC
The DNA here is from genome assembly GCA_031763405.1 of Balanus nubilus. Lineage (NCBI taxonomy): Eukaryota > Metazoa > Arthropoda > Thecostraca > Balanomorpha > Balanidae > Balanus > Balanus nubilus. The sequence continues at coordinate 850 of JARFNZ010126505.1, forward strand.
TTAAACCGGAGGCCGCCGTCCACCAGCGTACACTGCTCCTGTTTGCGCAGCGCCATCTGCCGGAGAACACATCGATATTTGATAGTCATTGTCATCATGGCGACATGGAACTGCTTCATTTTTTCTCAGAAGATGTTAAATTGATGTACGAGAAGGTATGCAAAGTTTCCCCCCGTTAGCTCTATTCGTTTTTTAGTTCTTCAACATATTTGACAGGGGGCACTTCTTGCCCGGTAGATGGCACATGTAACGCTCATAGATGGCGTGTGCAACGTTCACAACGAAGATGTAAATTCCCCGAACATGCCATTCCGGGATTGGAACCCGGGATTTACTTAGAATGGTAGATCACGCATTTGACTTAGCATTAGGGCATGCAATATTAAGATATCTACTTGAAATGTTTACCATACATTACTAAGCATGTCTGGTCTTACATATATTCCGTTTTTTTCGACATTTTAAAAGAGTTAAACGATTTTGAATAAAAAATCTTGTTTTTCACAAATTTGGAATTTTAAATTCAAAATTTTGAAATTTCGAAATCAAAATTTTGACATTTTGAGATAGCCATCAGAAAAAAACAATTATGTACTGAAAAACCTCCGGTGCCCCCCCCCCCCCCCCCGACAGTAATAGGATTAAGCCCCGCCTTTTCAGTCACAAAACACCAGTCGGTTGGTATCCTGTTATGGTGCCCCACGCCTGGTATTGGGGTAGCGTAGTAGGATGGGGCGTACGACTCAAGACACAAACCGATCCCAAAAGTGTGGGTTGAAAAGTGTGGGTACGAATCCCATCATCGCAATCAGTCAGACACAACACGATAATACGATAATGAGACATCAAAAACCTTCAATTTACCATTGCAATGGCAGGAGTATTAAGAAAAACATCTTCGGCATCCGCAAACGGAAATCGACTCGGCAACGTTTGAGCAACTGTGGTCTGCAACAGTACGATATCATCTGCATTACGGAAACATGGTTAACTAGTACAGTGTCCAACTCAGAACTTGGTACTGGATTTGAAAATCATACATGGTTCCGCCGGGACCGTGGCTCGAGGGGCGGCGGCGTGGCCTGTGCCGTCCGCTCGTCGCTGCTGCCTCGAAGGCTCCCGGATCCCGTTGGAATAGAAACTCTGCTAATTCGTCTCGACAAATTGTCAATAACCGTGGCCGTATCATACAGGCCACCGAAAGATGACGCTGCGATCATTAAGACCACTGACGCTCTAGCGAATGTAACATCCCCTCTGGTTGCCGTCGGTGATTTCAATATCCCAGAGATATCCTGGGAGGAGACAGGTGATGCAGCTTCCCCGAAACTTCGGAAGCGCTCCAACAGAGCGAAAGGCTTCATTAACGCATGCAACAATATGAAGCTTAAGCAATGGGTATCTGAACCAACCCTAGGAAATAACACATTAGACTTAGTGATGACACGGCACCTGCCTTGTACTCACGTCCATGTTGGCAACAGTCGTCTGCTGACCGACCACAAAGAAACGGTCGCTTACATGGATATATCCGCGAGCGCAGCCGTGTAGACGACGTTACTCTTACAATCATGTATACGGTAACTTACCTACAAGTAACTTACAGTCACTTACAGTAATTTACAATGACTGAGAGCACAACATCTGCCATAAGATTTCGAAACACCAGAATGCGATATATTCTGATAAATATCGTGTCTCAGTAAACGCCCATTCATTGCAATTATTTTATTTTCATCGGGCCAACTAAACTTTCCATTTCAGACACGCAACAAAGCAGTAGGCGTTGTTCAAGAAAACGATGTGACAATTTGTTTTTATAAGATGTAAGAAAAGCATGTTAATGCAATGGTTAACTTAAAGTATACCAACGACACGGATCCTTAATACCAACGACACGGATAAGAGACCTGACCCGGCCTGACCACCCGCGGTGTCCCAGGTCCTGACCCGAGACATCCCACGCTCTGACCCGAGAAGGCCCACGCCCTCACCTGAGACGGCCCACGATCTGACCCGAGAAGGCCCATGATCCAAGCATTCCATCGCCCACACGGAGCCACCCATGAACTCATAATCGAAGATACGGCCAAACCCTCTGTCGGCTCGCGGGTGCCCGCTGTTTTATGGGGCGTTGGGTCGGCGGCGGCGGGAGCCCCAGCTGCGATCTGACCAGTAACGAACGGCCAACGAGCGGCCAACGAGCGATCAACGGGCGACGGCCGCCTCCCCGGCGCCCCCTGCCGGCGTCCGCAGGGGCCGAGAGCCGGCACAGGCGGCTCCCGAGCGATCACCGCCGCCCCCGCGAATCCTGCCGCCCCCCTCCCCCCCCCCCCCCCGCAGGCCCACTATGCAGTATGCAGTACACTCGTGGAATACTATTCCCAATGCTGCCCCGCTAGCTCAGCCGAGATATGGAAACCGAAATAATTAATCACATGCGATATAAAATATTCAGGAGAATCATCTCCGCCCACAGCGAGTTAGAAAATAAAATAACATGGAGCTAGTTCTGCTCATATGTCTGCACTGTTAACATGTGAAAAATTGAAACCCGATCCGGCTGGGATGACATATCTCAGACTATAAAAATGTTTTAATTCAATACTACCAGAGCTAGAGCAGCTCCATGACTTTTACCAATGATTTACAGAATAGAGCGATATGATTCCGCGATAATTTTTAGCCACTTGTGCCAAATAGCTCGAGTCGCGTTCTCAGACGTCGCGTTGTGGACGCACCCGAACGAGGGAAGAACAATAGGCTATCGGCGCACGGGCTTCCTACGCAAAGCACCTCGGACAATAGATCGACGCCTACCACTCCCACTCGCACTCTCACTCCGGGCCACCGTCCAACCCATCCTGGTATCCGCACTCTAATGAAGGCGCCAGACAAGACGAGCAATGACAGTCAGACAAGAGACGACAGCGAGATTAGGGTCCACTATCAGTGTTGTATCGAGCTGAACAATGCTTCAGTTACACCTGCAGACGATTACCAGCTGACGCGACACCCACACACGGTTTAATGCTCGCCCGAGGCCGCGCCAGTGGGGGCGGGGAGCTGCTCTCAGAGCGCGCCGGCCGCTCGCAGGCGGGGAGGAGGTTCTGGTGTTAGCCGGTGATCACAGACGCAGTCTCCTTAGGCGGGACTGGTGGCGGGATGGAACAACCGGTGACCAGCGTTCGGGGTGGCGGGATGGAACAACCGGTGACCAGCGTTCGGCGAGTCATGTCGGTGGATGGGTGGTGGATGTGTGTACGGTAGGTAGTATGTACATTGTACATATACTGCACTGCACGAAGTTTAAACCGAACACTTAAAGGTGATGCGTGGGAAGAATAACCATGAACAAATAACCATGAACATCCCTGACCTCACTAGCATGCATCTCTGGTTGAATGGCGCAAGTGAAAAAGGCGTTTAAAATGAAGCTTAGGGAAGCTTCTAAAATGATAAACCTCACAGTTAACGTCTTGTTGGAAGTCGCAACGCAGTAGCAAGACGATACAGTATATCTCACATTCAGACCACCGCTGTGTCTTCTGAGAGCCAACGCCCAATAGGAGCCGACCAAAATGACCTGAATCACGCTTATGGTCATCTCTATCAAAATAATAAATAGTCATGGCATTAAAAGCTAATGGCTGGATTCCGACAACTAATGGCACATCAGAAGTCAGAGCTCGAGTCCATACAACTCAAATGCCGTTTCAAATATTCAAGAGCGAGAAAAAGATATCATCAAGAACCTCCACACTTTACAAGGGATGACACGTCGTATATCCCAAGAGCACCGATGTCAGAGCATACAAAAGCCTCGCAGCAAAAAGTCACATGAGCTGTTCTGATGTATACGCATTACGTGGGACGAGAGCGGTTAAATTAGCATACAGCCAGCCAGGCAGAAGACCGGCCGACGGGGTTTTGTCGTCGCGCCCATATTCGGCCAAAGACCCGTCGAGTCAGTTAGTCGGTGGCGCATCGCCGCGCCGAACGCGCTCCCATAGCATTCCTGAGGCGAGTTTACGAGCGCAGTATCGGAAACCCGCGGACCGGTTCGGCCGTACCCGACCTCCCGCCGTCCCCGGTCCGACTCCCAAAACGGCACGATCTCATGCACGGTCGCCTGCCCGCCGGCTCCGGAGATGAACCCGCCCGGAACCGTGCACAGCTCTACATGCGAACCCTCCCGTGCCGTGCGCAGCTCCGCGGCCTGCCTTGCCGCGGGCGCGTCCGCAGTGCCATCTCATTGAATACGAATGGCCCCGCACAAAGCGACACGTGTTTGTGGAAAAAGCCGTCAAATGGAGTGCGACACGCCGCGGCTGTGGACGGTCCCACGGCTGTCGACGGTGGTGAAAGCTTCCGCACGAATGTGCGACACTCCTGGCGCGTGACACCAGTTCGCGGCGAGTGCGGCGCGCCGGCCGCCGCAGACACACCGCATACGTCTCGTCTGCGTCGGTTTCGCCGCCGACAGACGTCAGATTTGCGGCGGGTTCGTGAAATTATCGGCTCCGACCGACTCACTGTTGCCCCCGGCTATAGTGGCTCCAGCCAGTCAGCCGTCTAAGGTAACACACGCCATAACACCGGTCTTCGGGACAAACGCATTCCATTCCAGTACCAATATGCTGATGTGCCAGGGACTGGAAACCCGCCACGGGGCATACGTGATCACTGGTTAGATCAGAGAAACGAGGACACATCCACGGATATGCAACGACCGGGGATATTATGCAGAAGTCAAGGCCGCGGAGAAAGTGCGTCAGTTGCACAGCGTTGCCCCCTGTGTCGCATCGCTGTGACATGAGCGTCACATCAGCGTCACATCAGCGTCACATCAGAGTCACATCACCGTCGCCTGTAGCTGGCCACCCGCCGATTTCGCCCCGCCGTGTCAGTTTTTGTCGCATGTGATTCCGTCCTGTGACGAACGACCGTCATTTCGTCAGGACCCGGCCCCGCCCGCCACCGACGGCGATGGCGATGGCGATGGCGGCGGCGGCACGCGACCCGTCGTACTCGAGATGGCATCGCTGTCGCACGGCGGCCGACCTCGACCCGACGCACGATCCGGTCCCACGAGAGACGAGAGACGAGAGACGAGAGACGAGAGACGAGAGACGAGAGACGAGAGACGAGAGACGAGAGGCGAGAGACGAGAGACGAGAGACGAGAGACGAGAGACGCACGGTCAGTCCATCTCCGTCTATCCCCCCCCCCCCCTGCCGGGGCTCGAGCAGAGCGTAGCAACGGGGTCAAGAGAGAAACACATTTGTCTGCCGCGATAAGGCCAGCCAAGCGCTGCAGAGCCTCCACGATAGCGGCATTTGTCAGCCAGGATGGAGTGCACTCCCAAACAGATCGGCGTCTCTGACCGGGGAGACGCGTTTGTCTCCCACGGTGCAGTGGCCCCGAGCGGCGCGGCAGTGGCAAAAACGGCGCGCCATTGTTTGGCATGGAGGCAAAACCGCAGTAATGCGGGCCACAGGAGCTCCCGGGCGCGGCGGCCGAGACAAAACCAGCGCCGAAACACCGGCTGGTGATTGGAGCCGGGCCGGTGAAGGAACGAGGTAACAAGAGCTACGCCACAGAGTCGATGTGGAGCCACAGTCACGCCTCATTCAAACGCCGTCTGAATGAGACGCAATTCGAGCGTTTCGGAAAACGCGGCCAATCATCTTTGGCTCGTAGTTACGTACACTGCGAGCCGGGCGCGGAACCACGTCCCGGGCCACCTGCCAGGTACAGCTGGGGCGTGATTCGAGATGCTCTCTCCCCCCATGACCCGTGAAAGATCGGCCTTTCGCCGCGCCCACCGCCGTCGACGGCACGGGTCGCCAGACAGCGGCCGCGCGGCCGGGGTCCGCTCCGCTGCCGACGCAGCTCGCCCGGCCACACACACACACACACACACACGCGCACACACCGAACAAAGGCGAACACGCACACCCGGGCTGCGTTTCTAGAGCCAAGGGATGCCCTCCGGCTGACCGATCTGCTTTTGTACCGCTCCCATCAGCGACGGGAGGTGCTGCTCCAAAAAAGACCGGAGCAGACGATGCATCACACGGGGCGAATGTTACACTGAACGTCGCTGCCTGCGCCGGAATCTGATTTGAATGCCTGTGCCAGAGGCAGGCAGCAGGTAATTAACGTCCGGTCCACAGTGTCGTCCTTATATGGCGACGGTCTGGGCCGCGAAGCCGCCCTCCGCCCGCCCACGGACGACTCTGACGCGCTGAGTCAGCCGAACTCAGCCGCTGAGTCGCCGCTGAGTTGCCGCTGACTCGGTGGCCGGCCAGGTCCCGTCAGAGGATACAGCGGAGACGGGCTGTGCACCAGCGGTCCCAGACCGACACGGCCGTCGGAAACGTCCATTGCCACACACGCAAGCCGCCCGGCGAGGCGGCGTACAGTGGCTGCCTGAGGTAGCTCCCACTACGGAAACAACCCGTAAAGATGGTGGACTGCGGCAGATGGCAAGAAGTCTGAGGCAGCCAAAGCCGCTATCCCAAGAGATGTAGACAGACAAAATGAGACCAAACGCCTTAAATTATGTCTGAACATCTTTAGCGCACGAAATTTCCGTGGACGGCGGGGGGGGGAGCAAGTCGAATGCTCGCAATTCGTTACGCAACTGGTCATCTGATTGGTTACCAAGGCCAGCCCGAAAAAAATGGATTACGCAATCAGATAACTGCCCCGACTGATGACGATGAATGAAAAACGAGAGCGGACGACGTCATCCTCCCAACGACGCTGACGATGACGCTAGCACCACCGTCGCCGGTCGATGACGCCTCCCGACGCCGCCGGCTGCAGTCGCCGCAGGACCAGTGACGTGTTCGGGCGAGACTCGCCCCCACGCACCCCGGCTAATCACCTCAGCGTCGCCGGTCGAGGACGCCCTCTCTCTGTCTCTCCGTCTCTCGGAGAAGTGACGTCACGCGGCCGGGGCGGGGCCAGGTCACGTCATCCACGCACACCTGGCGTTCTGACCGAGATGACGCAGCTGCTGACCAAACACGGCCACAGGGAGTCGGCAGAGGTCAGGGGGTCGGAACAGGACCGCCGTCCCGCCACCTGATCAGAAACCAGCCAGGAAGGGATGGAATCAGTCGGGTTTGGTATCAAAATCAAACGGAATCTGACGATTCGCGAAGGAAGATGATGGGTTAGAAAGCGGAGCCGTCGCTTCGCTGCGATTTAACGTCAGGCGTAAGGAAATATTGGCCCATAATCAGGTTATGCAATGGTCAGAATCAGGCGATAATCCTACGCACAGCCTGTTAAGGCCGGGCCCGGGCGTTCCACTGAGCTGTCTAAGGTCTGAGCGCGTTCCACTGAGCTGTCTAAGGCCTCCGCCCGACCCGGGCCGCCGAGAGGCGTCTGAGCGCAGCGAGCGGCGCGGCGCGCGGGTCCGCCCGACCGTCCGGTCGTCGGGTCGGCGTGCACGGAGCACGCCCCTTATAAGGCGTGCCGGCCAGCCGTGCACAGCTCGGGGTGGAGCGACGCCATGTCCTGACAGCGAGAGGCGCGGGCCGCCACGGCCTTGCACCCCGCTGCGACGGCCTACCCGCCGGTGCACCCGCCGTGCACACGACGTGCACCAGGCGTGCATCAGAGACTGCACACTCACACGGAGGAGCAGCGCGGCGGACGACAAACGACGGTCAGCTGTTGTTGCTGGACTGATGGCGTCAACGGCGCGGCGGTCTGACATCACCCCATTCAGTGACGGAATACCCTGCACTCACCACAGCTGCAGAGCACTAACAGCCTTCCCGGGTCTAACTGGAGAAGCGCAGTGAAAGAATACCAGTCACGAAGCCACAACAAGGAACAGCCCGCAGCGGAATCAATGCCCATAGCGCATACTCAGATGCACCAGTCACCAACTGGTTACCATTTGCAGCGAGTCATGTCTAAATATAGCGGACAAATTTGTATTTACGTTCGCGGTTTTGTCCATTCAAAGAGGGTGTGTAATCCAGCTGTAAACGTAAAGTTTGCACAGGAACTGACAGGGTATTATGGACTCCAGTGCTGAGGACGTATGGGGTTTATTGCTACTGAGAGGTTGATCGATGATTCACTGCCTTACACTGCTGTTAAAAACGTACGGTCGGTTTAGTTATCAAACGACAGATTGTCGCAGTGAAGCCCGGTGATTTGTCACGTGTCAGAGCGTCCCACGCACAGCGTAGCTAACCATCCCACGCACGGAGACAACGTGCATTGACAAGAACCGCAGGCGTTCTTCGTAAAAAGTGGCTGGTTGTGCAGCGGGAACGTAGTTTTTTAATAGTTATATTTCTGTTCGGCTGCACAAATGTTTTACCTTCGCAAAAGGTGTATCAATGCCATATGTTTGGTTATTTTCATGTGATTCAAAAACTCGTTTCATAGTAAACATCAGATGACAATATTGTCATCCAGCTGCACTGAAAGACGTTTATGTTTTGGTCCATGAACTGCGTTATTTATAGCAAATGCATTTGATGCAGCGCTATCAGATACACATACGCGTCGCGGCAGCCGCGACTGTTACATAAGGCTAACGTGACCTGGTTAACCCATATAAGGCATCATTGCTTCATGCCAGCACGCGGACGGCAAGTGACCATCAACACAGCCATCAGCCCGGCTCCACCTCGGGCGTGGCAAACACACCCCCTGTGTCACGTGCCGCCGCCCCCCCCCCCCCCCTGCCCCCTCAGTCGCCGCCGCCGTGACCTTGGCCGGCCCCAGCCACACACCTGTGACCAACCAGAGCCGACCCACTTGTGGGGTCACCGGACACCTGGTCACGGCCTGACCCCGTCGCCTCCGGCGGGAGGTGATCTCTCAGCGAGAGTCCTGACCGCCCGGCGACAGGTCAGAGGAGATCAGCTAACCAGTGCCGACAGCCAGCGGGTTTGTTTACAGATATATTGAGCTATTCATTTCCCGTTGCGCCACCTGTTTTCCGTTCAACCTTTCCCAGGCTTGACGTCAGGTTAGGGGATACCTGTAGCCGCGCTGTGTGTGCCACTGTTGCCGGCGTGTCTATGATTGAAAAAACAGCTGATTTGGAGGGGTCATATCTGATGACATCATAAAATATCAGCCGACTGTACGGCCTTCATTCTTGCGCAGTACGAATTCATTTAAAAAAGATCTCTACAGCTACCACGAACTGCTAATTTTTTACCGCAAAATGCATGAATGCCAGGCGGATATAGGTTGTTTTGGGCGGTATGACTCCCACATCCTGTTGAATCCAACCCTGACCACTGTAGGGCGGTCAGCTCAGCCCAGCCCAGCGCCTGCCTGCTGACTGCTGACTGCTGACTGCTGACAATGAGAAACAGCTGACATGCGGTGATCAGCCGCTGACTCTCGGAGCACGTTTCAATCTCCGCCGGCCGACGCCGGCAGTCAGGCTACACCTGACTGCAATTTACCCTCCACCCTCATTTGCATCTGAGAGCGGCTGTCTTCACCTGGCCACAGTCAGCTCCAGTCATGAGCCATCGTCACTCGGCTGTCTTAGAGCGCCAGCGTCTGGAGTGAGATGTTCACAGAGTGACCATGCCGGGCTGCTGCGTTTCAGTCACAGGCGGCGCTCGGAGCTAGTTCGAAGCTCAGCCAAACAGTTCGTGACGCCCGCAAAACACGTCTCCGTCGCCATCCTGTCGACGGCGTCACTCAGTCGACGTTTCAACATCTGCAGACCGCAGCCCGTGGCCCGGACATCAACGGAACCCCTGCAACGCGTGCCGGCACCTCGTTCGTAAACATCCGGAACTTCGCACAGACAGGACAATACCTCAGGGAAATGTCAGAAGTCTGCCGAATTCCTCACATCCGGCATCCGGCAACTCTTCAGGAATAGCCTTGTATTACAAACTAAAAAAAAAACGATGTACGTGAATGGATCGAAAGTAAATATGCTACACGGCGAAGTTGAAGAGGAGCAAGGCGAGGAGAGTGGTCAAATATGTGCGCTGGACGTCAGACTAGCAGAATAAACTGGAAGCCTTGTCACATAACCTGACCTGTCGCGCGCCCTGCCGTATGACCTGACCTGTCTGAACCATCATTGTCTGATCTGCCTTCAGTCCTGCAATTTAACCTGACTTGGCGAAGGCCCGGCCGTTTAGCCTGACCTGTTCCAACCCCTGTCATTCGACCTGACCTGTCGAAGGCCCCGTCGTGTGGCCCGACCTGTTGTAGGCCCTGCCATTTGACCAGACCTGTCGAAGGCCCTGACGTGTGGGCTGACCTGTTGAAAGCCACCGTGCGGCCTGACCTGCCATTTGACCTGACCTGTCGCTGCTGGGGCGCCATGGGGACAAACAGATGTCCGTCGAGCGTCTCCACCGAGCTCTCCATCCTGGTCTTCTGCTGGCCGCGCTGCAGCGTCGTAGTCTTCTTGATGACCCGCATCGTGATGGACTTGACGGGGCCGCTCAGGTTGGCCGGCTCGCGGTGGGTGTCCTGCATGTCCACCAGGCGGGTCAGCTCGCCGCCCGAGCCGGCCGGCTCGGCTCGCACGTTATCATAGTCCTCCGAGCGTCTGGACGAGTACGCCCGACTCGTCTCGGTCCTCTGCTGCAGCCCGTACAGCGACATGGCGCGTCACGAGTCGCGGTGTCACGGTGTCACCGGCTCCACAGGCGTGTCACGGTGTCAGCCGAGTCGCAGGCGTGTCACGGGTGTCGGAGACTCGCAGGTGTGTAACGGGTCACGTGTGGGCGCGGGGCTCCGCCGGCCGGTCACTCGCGTGCGCGCCGCTCCGCCGTCCAGTGACGACTGGCGCGCGGCCTCCGCGGCCTCCGCGGC
>JARFNZ010126527.1:0-11688 GCA_031763405.1 Balanus nubilus
ATATCGGCGCTGTTCTGTGTCTTCCACAGGCTGATTCGTTATGAGTGCTGTGAAGGCTACCATATCGGCGCTGTTCTGTGTCTTCCACAGGCTGATTCGTTATGAGTGCTGTGAAGGCTACCATATCGGCGCTGTTCTGTGTCTTCCACAGGCTGATTCGTTATGAGTGCTGTGAAGGCTACCATATCGGCGCTGTTCTATGTCTTCCACAGGCTGATTCGTTATGAGTACTGTGAAGGCTACCATATCGGCGCTGTTCTATGTCTTCCACAGGCTGATTCGTTATGAGTGCTGTGAAGGCTACCAGCAGCTGGGGGAGAAGAACGGCTGCACAGCCGTCAAGCCACTCAAGAACATTCTGGAAACGGCTGAAGACCTCGGCGCCCGCCGGTCAGTCAATTAATCCACCTACGTGTCACCACTTATGAGTTGACAATCACACGGTGCACAAGTCATGCACAGTGCACACTGTGCAGTGTCCACCTGCAACATCACACATATCATGTTAAAAGAATGAACGAAGCTGAGCTATACAAGTACATAGTCGGCACTATAGATAGAAGTCGGCCTCCATAACCCCGCGGACCGACTGTGTATGGGCTCATCACTACCCACCTGGCCAGGCCACTCAACTCACGGGGCTCTAAATGGTGCCATCGTGCTGGCACGGTGGCTGCATGACTGCTGCTGCTGCTGTTGCTGCTGCTGCTGTGTTGGCGGTGCAATCAAAACACCCACGTCACGGCTCCGAGCTGCATGCCTCCTGGCTCCCGAGTCCCGAGACACTCGACACCCGAGTTGGTCTGCTGTCAGTTCGGGGCGTCACATTGAGGCTCCCTCCAAGACAGTGCTGAAGTCATGCAGTGGTTGTGCTGTTGCATTGTATGGGACTGTGGTTGAGACTGAAAAAACTGAATGACACTGAATGAAAACACCGGACACACATAGGTACAGGCCATAAACATAATTATATTACGAGTAGTAAGTTATCAGTACAGTTACGACTGTTACGAGTACGATGAAAGTTACGAGTACTGTGTAATTGAAGAACTGTTTATAAGACTGTCGCAGACAATGTTTCATTTTCAATTTATCGATAGAGTAGAAGGTCAGTACAGGTTACATGATATAAACAGTGATCTGGACTGGAGCTGGGCATACAAGGGGATGAACTATAACGCCACCCAACATCGTAGGGGGTGTGAAGGTACATATACAATTTTTCCTAGAACGAGAGTAATTGCGTGTGGACAATAAGAATTGTCGCTGTATTTTCGATTCCAAAGTACTAATGTAGGAACGTTGCACACCTCATTTAGTTGTATTTATATGACATATCCGAATTTCATGAATAAATGAGTCTGAAAGAAATGTGCCGAATGACATATTAGGACGCGCTGTTTATGCTCCTCATGCAGAGAGCTAAAGAGAGCTAGAGACCCGCGAATATGTCGTATCGTATCGACTTCTTCGAAAATAGATCGTAGTGACATCTGGTACTAACATGTGCGCTACTAATAGAAAGTCAAGCAATGAAGTCAGCATAACGATAAAGCTAGCAGACGTCAACAAAGATAAAGTTAACCCAATGAAGTTAAGCCGACGCCTGTACGGGTTGTGTTTCAGGTTCGTCGCAGCCATCCGAGAGTCGGGCCTGGCAGAAGAGCTGAACAAAGATGGCGCCTTCACTCTGTTCGCCCCAACCGACAGCGCCTTCGACGTGAGTCCCTCGACCGATCGAGCAGTCAAAAGGAGACGGGAGCGCTGTGGGGCTTACATTTATACCTAAAAACTTCAGTACATAAACAACATTTTGGAGCCCACCCCATAATCCCGGTACGAAAGAGTAAAAGGGAGTCCTACATCGGCATTTTCGAGTGTTTTAAAGGGCATGGAGTGAAATTTGTCAGTGAAGGTCGAATAAATTATGCATTTTTATGCTAAACTTTAACTCAAACCGGAAGTACGAAAGCGCAGGTAATGGCCAGTGCAATTGCCGTTCATTCGAGTCTTGACTCATATAATGTGTGTTTTTTCTTCTTCTTTTATTTCCCTTGCATCATCACCGCCATGTGGCAATGCTTGATCTTTGCTGTTCCTACATGTAGCCGTCTCCTGCTCTGGACGTTATGAACTCTTCTGTTTCGAACATTACGAGTCAAAGCTGACTGTATTGCGGTGCGTGTCCGGCGGTGGCTGCACTGAGCAGTGGATGCGGATGTCGGCCTCGCTACGGGCCGCGCTGGGGGCCAGCGGAGGCTCCAGGAAAGACGTCCTTCTGTACCACCTGCTGGACGGCAAGCTGACCTCCAAGGAGATGCGCGCCGACCAGCTGGTGCCCACCCGCAGCGGCGGAGCCAAGCTCAGGCTCAACAGGTACTCCAACCAGGTGAGCTGGGGGTGGCACACTGCCCTTGGGCTATCATTTTGTAGGCGACACTTCATATCAGCTCTCACTACGCCAATACGCAAAAGTATTGGCGGTTTTTGTTTTTATTTATGTGAAATGCAGTAAAAAAAAAACAGGTCGGCACCTATAATGGTTAGTCCAGGTGTCAAATATTGTCAAGTGTTCATCAACGTGCTCCAAAGTAATCAGTCAATATATCATAAATGGGACAAGTCGCGCCAGTCAAAAATATGATCATCCACATGTGGCTGTTTTTGTTTTGCATCGATCGAAAATAAAATAATGTTTCCAGAGCTGCGGCGATTCCGTCCCCCTTTTTTTAACGAGATTTTGGATATTTGTCATTCGACGATAAAAGAAACATTGAGTTTAGCATGCATCTTTATGAGATTCTTCTCCCGGAAATAAGATATAATTTGCTATTTCCTACACTAAATCAAAGAATCTGAGTGTTACCACCTTAAATGACGGTCATTTTGATGATCCTACAGCTGGGCACCGAAACCTACCCTTCGGAGTCACCCGAGCCTGCAGAGGAAGGTGTAATCATTACGGATTTTTGCCGCGTCTATGTATGTACAGTTTTATGACATGCAATGCCCCTGTAGTACAGGCAACTGTAGCGCAGGCAACTGTAGCTGAGAAATGCCTGCAGCTAGCTGTGTGGGAAACAGTATCAGTAGCGCTTAAAGGGAAGTGTCGACTTTTAACATGGGGTTTTGAACGGAGATGACAGCAATATAGCTTGGCTATAAAAAAGCACGTTATATAAGACTCATTTGTCCTAAAACCCTACCTAAACGTCTGTACAGAAGAGTTTATTTTGAATTGGTAGTTTTTTGCCGGATGACCGTTTTTTGCCAGATGCACTGGATATTCGAAACACCCTCTGACATCGGATCCCTTGGTAGCGGCGCCATGACACACTGCCAAATAGCATGATGTGTTCACACATTTCCTCCATGAAAGGAAAAGCGATCCTCATGCAGGTAATTTGAAGATTCAACGTTCTTACAGAAAGCAAACATAACCAGGTGTGAGATACCAGCATAACAGAATAGTAACCCTCGCCAGTGCATGCAGTGTTTTATTCCAGACCCAAAACTGCGCAAAAGCCGTTTTGACTTTCTTTTTACAGGTGCAGCTCTTGTAGATGAAGAAAATTATTCGGTGCTCTCTGAGATGTCGTATGGTACTATTATTTGCCTTTCCTCATCGTTGCATCTGGTCAGGGTAGGCCAAATATTCGAAATTACGGGATTACTCTACTGCTTGGCTGCACGTGAACCGGAATTGTATGGATTGGACTCGTGATTGATTCAACCGGGAGGAAATGCTTGTACAATTTCTTGCGCTTTTCTACACATGTTCACGAAAGATAAAGAAAATAATGATATGGCCAACCGGAATGAAGTCGTATTCCAAATGACGTCGGAATGACGCCGTATTCTCAATTTCATGTTATACAATCAATAATATTATATATGGACTTCGAAAGAATGCTGTTAAAAGTATAGTGCTAAGCTGTATTTAGTTGTGATATATCAACTGACTGAGCATGGTCTCAGCTGTCCGTCTTAAATCTCGATGTTCTCTTTGATACAAAAATAGCGAATACGGAATTTGTATTCATTTTGTTTTATTTTTAGCACTTACAATACCTGTATCTACTGGACGACTCATGGTAGAGGCGTGTCCGATGAATACGTGTGTCAACTTCGAATTAGATATGATCACAAATGACTGACTTATGGGTGTTCAAAAGCAAAATTGTACTACTTCTCATGGGATTACCAGACAAAAACCAATAATTTCCACCTTTCCCCTGTAGTCCGATTTCTATGGAATTGACAATGTCATGAGGTTATTTTTCGCGTCGTATGTAAGCGAAAAAGAAACCCATAAAACATACCTTACACGTTCTATACTATTATCGTAATTAGAACAATTAGATCACGTGACTAAGGGTTTGCATCTCATTTGTTGACATTGGTCGGCGCTCCTATGACGTCGACCGACCTGGACTTGACCGAAAATATACTTCTTTAAATGTTACGTGAAAGTGTGAGGCATGCAACACCTGCCGATGTATTCACTGCTAATGCGTTTAACATTGTTATTTTGCGCTGTGATTGGATCCTCCGAAAACCTCATGATCCAACCATAGCATGTTATCTTTGACCTGATCTGTGACGTCATCGGTGACCCGGAAGACAATGCTAATAGGGATTAATGTAGGAACTTTTCATGGCTATTGAATGGCGTTTTATGTTTTTAATTGGTTATTTTTAAGTTGATTTTTCTTTCGAAACGGTTTGTTTCGTAGATTAGAGAGGTGAGGGGCAAAATGACCCACCTCTTAATGTTGAAAAGCAAACCTAATAATGTAAGTCTTTCTTAAGAACTTACATATTTGTACCATCAACAAGATCCGTAACCTACTCGCGTCCTTGGAGAATGAAACGTCGTGATTTCCAAAGGACAACTTCGTAGCTCTATTTACATATCAAGCAATGCTTTGATATTTTATCAGAACCTGTGTTTGTACACTCCGGACAGTTCTTACAAAAACATTTGCTAAAATTGTGAAGAACTCCGAACAGCTCTTAACAATGCAGTATGGCCATTTTGGCATTTACAATTCGTCGAAAATTCGACTTTCGAACAGTTTTCGGCCTCAGGTAGAACAGTGTGAAGTGTAGGGAAATGCATGGTAGTTGCAACCCCCTCGGGTTTGCTGAATAACTCACATATTTATCGGCGGAATGCGATTTAGTTTTCGGTAATCTGTTGACAATTTGACACCCATCCTCAGCATTGGCCCTCGTGACCCATAACCTTTGACCTTACTTAGTTCCAAGACCATTTCAAGCGCAAAGGTCGTCCCATAGCACATACCGGGTGTCCGGACACCCGTACCTGGTAGTGTCCGGTATATGCCTATAACTCGTGCTCTTCCTGTTTTGTGTTGCTCAGGACTTCAGGAGAATACCTATAAACAGATCAAATTAAATAACATTCGTGGTTTCTGCTGAGGTTATGACCTTCCAAAAGTCAGCCAAGGTCAATTAACTCTAATGATCTGGGATGACTCTTTCAACCTTTAGTGCTTTTTAGGGATTTTTTGCTTTTATTTCAAACTTTACATTCACATTTCATAAATATGGGTTCAAATGAGGTCATGATAAGTTGCAGATCAATTGAGGCGAGGTCACTGACCTTAGGTAACCTGAGATGATATTTGTACCTCTTACAGGTAATAAAGGTCAACCGATACCCGTGATGCATCGCAACTCATTCTACTGACGACAAGAAACGTCTTGGGCTTCAGAGCATGGCTTTAGTTTGACTAGAAGTCATTATATCGACAGAAACGCAATTTGTTTATTTTCGGGTCATTGACCTGACCTCAGAGGTCACCAAGTGACCTACGACCTTAAAATCGGGTGTCAAGGACTTCCTCTCGTCCAAAGCAACACGTTCGTAACTCGTTCGAAGCTTCAATAGCTCTATTAGGAGCGATTCTGCAGGGGGTCGCATCGCCCCCCCCCCCCCCTATTGCACGGAGACGCAGCGATTTGTCCTACACTGGTGAGAGTTAATGGGGGTGTTAAAATAAGTTTATTCAAGGAGTTTATATTGATATTTGTCACACACATAATCTTAACCATCCATTTGGGAAGGGAAAATTCCGCTTCTAATTTTAGCTTGAGTTTTGATGTCAAACTGACATTTAATTGAATTGCGACTAACATTGTTTAGTTAATATTAATTAAACAGGCTTTGAATAGATATCTGCAACAGCTCAATTGATCAGGTGCATTGTTTTATTATACCAAACAACGTTGTATTCTGATGATGACTTCTTTAACAGCCGGACGTCCTGAGAAATGTTGCAATTTGAGATACACTGGCAAGCAACAGACGCAACAGACTTGTTCAGTGTGACCTCATCGTGATTCCCTGGGCGCCAGCAGCTTAAAAGTTTCACCGAGTGGCCGTGATGGTTCCGCCTTTCTGTCTGCCTCAGATGCGGACGGCCAACTGCCACTTGCTGCTGAGGAAGGACCAGCACGCCACCAACGGCATCGTGCACGTCATCGACGGCGTGCTGGACCCGGGCAGCCTCAGCCGCACCCCCGCCGTCGATCTGGTGGCCCAGGTAACACCAGCCCCACCCCCCACTGTGGACCTGGTGGCCCAGGTAACACCAGCCCCCCCCCCCCCCCACTGTGGTGGACTGGTGGCCCAGGTAACACCAGCCGCGTCGTTTATTTAGGCTGGTGTTAGCTGGTGGACCATGTCCACTGTCCAGGTCCATGTTCCCAACAGAAGATAATCAACACTCTGTTCCGACAAAGACGGTAAATAACTTTTGAAAATACCCATCTCCGAATTTGGGGGGTTTCAATCCTAAATTGCCTGGGAAATCCAGTGTTGTGGTTTTTGAAATCGTGGAAATTTCTATTTGTGAGATATTTGCCTTTACATATGCATAAACGAATTTTCAGTTAATAGTTTCTAATAGATATAGCTGAATATAATGAAATCAAAGTCTGGAATGCGAGCAAACGTTGCATATTCCAAAGTCCTGTTTAATTTTCTCTCAGATGGCGCCAAATTTGTGTTTATATCTCATTACACCTGCGTGGTATACGACTTGCAAGACATATAGGTAATGTACTCATGCTTTTAAATATACGACGGTATCATGCGTACCGAGCGGTTCGGGCCAACATTGCGCCAGGCGCTGTCAATGTGGTCATTGACAATGTGGCCATTGTCTTGCTAGTCGTATACTATCATGTGAAACGTGAAATACACAAAATTTGACATCATCTGGAAGAGGATTAAACATGCTTTCGGAACATGCAACGTTTGATTACATTCAGGAAGACGTTTTCATCACATGCACAACAACCTTTGAAATCGTGAACATACGTTAGTGTATATACAAAGGCGAATATTTCAAAAAGTGAAGTTTCGCGATTCCAAGAACCAAACCATCGGATTCTCCAAGCCATTCTGGTCATATGCGCTCCAAATGCGCATGGTATTTGCGAATGCGAGATGGTATTTAACAAAACGTTATTTACCGTCTTTTGAGGCAACGGCCAACGTGAGCGCAGAACGTCCGACGCCCCTCAGGGACCTGCAGTCAAGGTTGGGTCTCTGATGGCCGTGGTTTGTGCGACATACGTCACTTCTTATTAATGATATTGGCGGGATGCCTGAGGCAGCACAGGTCGTTGGACCTCGCCATGCCGGTGCAGTGTGCATACTGCTTACACTGGGCTGTCCAAAGGCGAAAACTGCATTCTCATTTGGCTTCACGGAATTGCTAGCACAAGCCAGCAACTCCGCATTTCGGCAGGAAACTAATCCATGTATCCATAATTATATCGACCAGAAAGAGCATCAATTGATCGCGGACTCTGGCTTGTCAGGACGGTCGGTTCTCGATCCTGTCGGAAGCGCTGCAGCGGGCCGGCTACGCGGAGGAGCTACGTGACCTTCAGAAGGCCGTCACGCTGCTGGCTCCGTCTGACGAGGCGTTCCAGAAGCTGCCACGAGCCCAGATGGACACCATCCTCAGGGATCGGGCTGCTCTCAAAGGTGGGTGGCGTGGGGAGGGGGTGCCGAGTGGGGAGGGCGTGGGGAGGGGGTGCCGAGTCCGAGTTTCGAGCTTACTTGCTCCGAGCTTAACGACTCTGTTTTTTACGTTGTATACTTGTAAATAATTGCCTTTTGCATCCTGATATCTTCATTACTTTTGATAGTGTTAGTACCGCCTCTCTTCATAAAGGACGATCAGATGGCTGATCGACATGGGGGTCCATGTACTTTTTCTGAGGTCCTGTCTTGGTAGCTCAGAAATAGGAGGTGCCTTAAAGTTAATGTATGACCTTTTTCCATAAAAATGGAATTAGCACTTGTATTAGCAACTTCAGAACAAGGGAAGCCGGGAAACAGTACATCTAATGGTTGAAGATCGCGTTAAATGGGTTAAATTTGATTTTAAAAAACTAACATGGTCCCACCATCGAAAAGACGTGGGTCTTAATGCAAATAAGTACTTCGCATTCCGGTGGCTACACACATATATCAGTACAATTTGTTATCACTAAGCAGTGATTCAGTATAACAGGTATCCATTATGACACACTTAGTGGTTATTAAAGCCAACTTAAGCGTATTCACTATGTGTACGATACAATGTAACGTAAGGCAGTACCAGAAACAAGTACCAACAAGTACCACTACCAAATAAGTAATTCCTAGTTCATTTCCTCTTATATGAAGCAAAAAACCACTGCAAGTTATGTTTCAACATCATGCACGTTCAGAAAACACCAGTTATCTATGGTTCTCTTCCATCGCCAAAAGGTCATACATTCCCTTTAATTAATTGTGTTTTAATAAACTTTACTTTAATTTAATAAGCAATTTTTTTGTTAACTTAAGTTAATAAACAATTTAGTTTAATTAAATTTAATCAACTGAACTTTAAATTAATGAAGTTGAGTGCGCCAAATTTCACGCAATATTTCTGGTGGCGGCCATGATGCCGGAATAGGGTGGATCATATTCACGTAGTTCTTTTAAGAATTGAAAGGGAGTAAAAAAATATGTCCTCATATCTCTTGTTAGGTGATGTGGTTGCACGTTTGAGCCTTACCATCAGTGCCACACAATGCGTTACTTTGATTTTGACAGTTCTTTTGCATTATCGCCAAAGGTGACAATGTCCCTTTAATTCTAGTTGGGCACCTTTAACCATGTTCATAAAATAACCCCCTGTAACATACTTAACAGCAGCCTTTGCAATAAACTTAACAACTTCGCAACTTTGCGATGCCGGCAATTAGTTTTGAAGACCTGCCAGTTGCTCTCCACCAGTTGCCAGTTGCAGGGAGAGGATCCGAGTTTTGCTCCTGCGTTGGATCAGTTTGTCAGCATATTCCAACCTCGGCACATTAAACCCTTGCAATGCGATGGTGCAACAGCAGTCGACAAATCTGGAATTTCACAACACCACCCCGTCTACATATACGGTCGCTGTTACCGACCGCCGACGATCGCAAACAGATTACTGAGAGCAGTGACTCTATACGAATTCAACGTTAAGACTGTTAAAAACAAGCCTAGCGCAACAATGTGTGAGTGGAAAACTGAAGAACGTTGACGGGAAGTTTGATAGTTTATCAGTCTTTTGCAGAAACAGTGCAGTGCCGACAGGTCGAGGTAGGCCCAGGTTTCATTTATTTCCCTTTAATTTTGTGCTGTACGTGGTAAGTATTCCTAAAGGGGCCGTTATGGCAGGGTGCATTTTCAAGCTTGCTATTTATGGTGCACTTTACCCAAAAAATATCGAATTCTGTATGTTAATAAAGCTGGAATCGGAACAAGAATGTTGTAATTACTTGAAAAATGCCAACGATTTACCCAGCACTAGTAAATGATTGCTTCATCTCTAATCAAGGACATACCAATGGGGGCGCTTGAGTCGCACATGGCAAAAATAAGCCACAATAAGAAATGCTGTGATCATCAGAAAATGGAAGTTGGGTCTAAAAATAAGCAACAGCAGCAATATTCACCTTCCAACACGACGCCGTAACGATAAACGACGATGATTTTCTGATACGCAGAAGATAACAAAGGATTTGAATATGGCAGCAATTACAAATCGGACGTGAAAATATCTCAAGAAACTCAATAACTTTGAAAAAAACCCTATAGTAGCAATTAGAAGAAGGAATTTGAAGTACGGAAATTGATAAAAAATGTAATAATAATGTAATTATTTCCCTTTTCAAGTAATGGCACACACTCATACCTAATTTGGCTGTCTATGTAAATGTTAAATGCCTCCTGAAATCACGTAAAACCCCGGTAATGTTAGCAAAAATATGTCGAGTTTCGACGCGTTTGAACTTTGAAGTAATACTACTCTAAATGTTACTATTCGAGCGAACAATTACGCGTGGTGCGCAAACCTAAGTTACGTAGCATTTTCAGGTGGATGGAGACATCACATAGCAAAATTACTTAGGTTTACTAATCAATTTATTGCCTCGTGTTCAAAAACACTGCTGACTCCAAAAAAGGAAAACCCCTTAAACCCTTTAAAGGGTTTCATCGGAATTTGCAGAAAAATATAGCAAGTCAAAATGTGAATGGAGGTGGTAGTACTTTGATAACTGTCACTACCCGTGCGGTGTGGTCGGAGACGCATGTGTGAGAGGTACAAAGAGAAGAAGGTAAGTATTCTCTGACTGATACGAGAATGGTGGGGAGACAAAATCTTTGAACAGAAAATAAACAAATCAGCCGTCATGGCAGATGAAACAACACCTGGTTTCAACGATTATCACCCCACGGGTACGGGTAACGTAGTCATGCTCAGTCAGTTAGTGATGCAATCATGCACATCAACATGACCACGTTCAGTGTCGGGTAGCAGAAAACTCAAATGTCCTAGCCGGTGGCGTAGGAACTTGATTTTGATTGGGGTTGGACCTGGGCTCGGGACTGACTAATGGTGAGGCCATAATTTTTAGGGCACCAGAATCACAATACTTTAATACAAAAATACACGCCACCGACTCTTCTTCAACTTCGTCTTCAACCATTCTTAGCTGATGTTGGATTGAATCTGTTATCATAATATTTTTGTCTATAGGCGTAGGAACCGATTGGGCCGGGAGGTATAATGGATTCCAACGATTTGGATCAAAATTTTTGCTAAGATATTTCCCTTGACTTAGAAATTTACATTAATGTGGCAAGAGAGTTTGGCAAATACGAAAAACAAAATTATGTGAGAGTTTGGGTTTGTCTCAAATTGAAATTGCTTTCGTCCCTTAACTCTTCGTGACGCTTCACGTATACGTCGATGGTTTCTCTTCCACCCGCGTGTTTTTGACAAACGCGGTCCGTTTACTTTCAAAAGACACGTGGTCCAAATTAATTTTCAAAATTGTCACGTGCGGTCAATGCAATTGTCCCTGTTAAAAATATATTGCAATTTTTGTTATGCATTCAGCATATAAGCTATGAGGTTCTTTGCCGAAGACACGTTTGATAGTGTGCCTTTTAAAAATGAACTGGCTAAAGGTTCATCAACATTTCACTTCAGTATTCTTTCTTGCATGAGTTCAGAGTGCGTTTAGGCACGTCTTACGTTTTTATTTTATTTTAAAGGGAATGTATGACCTTTGGCGATGGAAGAGAACCATGGATAACTGGTGTTTTCTGAACGTGCATGATGTTGA